>OZ025242.1:709406-724493 GCA_964019155.1 Osedax fenrisi
GACTTGTTACTGCCATTGATGCTGTGCTTGATGCTAGCGATGTGTACACGGCTTAAGATAGCGCGCTTATACTTATTGCATACGCGCGCTCACGGGATACCATTCTAATATAGTGCATCGTCTGTAGTAGTCCGCGATAGTCTGCGTGTGAATGTAGACGAGCCTCTAATGTTGATTTTGTGTTACATTTACGGAATCTATTAGCGATATATCGGATATGAATATATATATATATATACAATATATATATATATGTATAAATATATTGTTATTTGTTATTTTATTTTGGTGGAGTTCTTTCATCCCGTCCAGGAACTTAGATGAATTTTTCACTTATAACCATATATGGTTCCAATTTCCCTTCGAAGTTGCTCTCGTATTAAGACATCCGTGGTTTTAACGACAGCTGATCATTGTATACACATTTATATAAGATAACTTCTAAATATTATTACAACGCGTATGTTATTAGTGCGGACGAGACTATTTTCAATTTAAATTAAAATAGCGAAGTCATTACGGTTATAATTCTAATCGCATTAATTGTACATATATATATATTATTTATATTATTATATATATAATAATATATAGTTTATTAGGTAAACAGAAAAATAAATAAACAAAAATATGGAAGTAAAACTAGATATGAATTGATACCCAAATCGACGTGGTACAAAAATTAACATTGGGTTTACATTTAATAACAAAACGTCTCCTCGGTTTATGCATGCCGAACACTAATATATACCTAATATAGTTCATGAGGATGCATGGATCATTCAATGTGTTACATATTAATTGTTCGGCATGCATAAAACAAGGCGTTTTTATTAATTATAAACCCAATATTAATTTTGTACCATGTCGTTTTGAGTATCAATTTATATCTATTTTTTCTTCATTATTTTTGTTTATTTATTTATTTTTTGTTTACCTAATAAACTATATATTATATTATATACTCTATATTAAACTATAATCGACTACTATATATTCCGATATTATTGTTTAAGGGTATTATTAAGGGTATTATTGTATTATTGGTTAATCATTAGCCCTCCCTAGTTGAACAATGCATATTATTGTTTACAAATTATTGCCATTCGTAAAGATAATACGAAAATAATAGTATTTTAGAAAGAATTTTGTCTTTGGAAAAATAAATTATATAAAATAATTACATTATAGTAATAGTATACTATATTAGTAGAATAATATAATAGTATACTATACTATATATTGTATATTAAGAGTTTGATTTTTGTAATTAATATTTTTATAAATGATAATGATAATAAATGATAATGTTTGTTAATATATCAGAATATTTAAATTAATAAATTTGTAAAAAAAATGATTTATAAGTTAATTAATAATAATTAGTAATAATTAGTAATAATAAGTAATAAATATATTTATAAATAAGAATAAGTTTAAATTTTATTTATATTTTTTATTTGAATAAACACATTTTTTAACTTATTAAGAAATAATCTAGAAAAGATGAAATGTAAATCTAATCTTTATAAGAATTTAAAAATTCCTACTTTAAATCATAGATTTAAATATCACCTTATAATTTAATAACGAAATATAGAATCGTATTCATTTTGAATGTACACTTTAAGGGGATATCGCATTTAGCTGAAATTACGCACTGGTTTACATGTAATAGATAGGTAATACCAGTAGCACTATAAATGTAACAGTTGCGTCAATAACTGGAATAATGCCAACACATTTAAACATTATATATATATACTAGATGTATAGAGAAATGTACTTTGAAGAGGTTTTGCTATATAATTAAATATAACTATACGTAATATATATCTAAAAATATTTTTTTTTTTATAGAATTATGATTATATAATCGCTATTTCATATATATGACTAATATTCATAATAGAATAGGAATCTCTTGGAATTTTAGATATATATATATATATCTTTATATTATATCAGAACAAATTATTAGATTATATTATAAATTGAGATCGCTATGACATTTTGAATGCGAGTAAATACGTGAAAATAATTTTTCTGAAATAAATGAATTTGAAAAAATAGCACAATATAATTATTATTTCTTATAAATTATAGTATATTATTTGTAATTATATTATATTTATTATTATTTATTAAATTGTATTTATATATATATATAATTTGTTTATAGAACATTATGTTACTATATATATATATATATATATATGTGTTTTATGTTATACAATTATACTAAACGTAGGTATAAAATAAATGATTATTCAAAAAATATAAATTTTTATTATACTTATTTCTTATTTTGTATTACATAATTTATAAATACTACTTTTAGATCACATTTCAACCCTCGTTTTCATATAATATAAATAACATATAATTAAATCCGAATTATTAACAAATTTAAAATTGTAAAATCGTAAAAAAATTAATTTTTAATACCGTGTTATCCCCTTAATTAAAATCAAAAACAAAGTTATAAAAAGAAATACCAATTAATAATAATAAATGCTCATCTATTATTTACAATAATTACGATTACAATTACAACGTTTAGAAAATATGAAATTTAAGAAAAATAAAATAGAGTTTAAAAAAAATACTTTTTTTGTGAGAAATAATAATGGAATGTGCAGGAATATGTCATTAACGATAAGATTAATTAATCGTATATTTCATACTTTAATCATTAATAAAAAAACGATTAAATATTTAATTAATTATTACAATATAAATGATTAACTTTTCAAGGAATTTCGATTAGAGGTTTTGATGTTCTAGTACTGTATTATTCATACTTATTATACATGTATTATTTTTACTATTAGTAATAATTTTCAAATTCTATTTCATCATAAATTCAAAAATCATAAATTCTATCAAATTTTTAAATTATTATCTTAAATATCCTAATGACGACAACACGACTCACTTTTATCTTGAGTTATTTGTGTTATTGCAAATATATATATATATATATATATACTATCAATATATATATATATATATATATTGTTCGGCATGCATAAACCAAGGCGTTTTATTATTAAATGTAAACCCAATTTTAATTCTTGTACCATGTCGATTTGGGTATCAATTCATATCTATTTTTACTTCCTTATTTTTGTTTATTTATTTGTTTGTTTACCTAATAAACTATATATATATATATATATATATATATATATATATATACTATCAATATTAATTGTGCACTATGAGATGCTAATTGCTTTCAAACACCACACCCCCCCCCCAGATAACCTGTACTAGACTAGACTGAGTCATGTGACAGCATCATGTGACCACTAACCATCGTAGTCTATTCGAAATTTGAAACCGTTTCTTTCGAAGATGTCCATGTTATCGATGAGAATTTCTTCGTTCGGTAGGGTAAACTGGAGTTTTTGTGAGCTGTAGATGAATTAATACTTCGGGTTATTCGGATTTAATTAATTTTTTATGTTTTATTATGGAAAATAATTACTTTATATAGATTGATTGATAATAAGGTCTAGAGGTATATATGAACTTTGGTGAACAACTATTATATTAGGTATTTAATAAATACTATTTATTATATTAAAATAATAATAATACTAATCTTCAGTTATCAATTAATTTAAACATAGTAATTTATATAATTATAATGGATTTATTAATAAATACTCTATAATAATAATATTATTTTAATTTGAATTTTTATTAATTTAATTAAACTAATTATACTAAATTATGAAAAATATAAACTAGAATTTAAAACAAAATTTAATTATATTATTATCTTTTAATATTTATTATATGTATTATTTTCAAAATAACTTTTAATTTATTTATTTATTTTATTTATTAGTAAATTTAATTTTACGATTTTTTTTCCAGAGAATTGAATTACTGATAGTCTAATGATCAATGATAATGAAATCACATAATTAATACATATTGAGCAGATCATTCAGAATCACTGTTTCGCCCTATGGAGTGGGGGAGCAATATTTCATCCTATGGAGCCAAAGGTAGGACCACATTATTACAGGGAGTAGGGGGAGTAATATTTCGTCTTAGCAGGACAACATTATACCCTATGGGGGTGGGGGAAGCAATACTTCACCCTAAACCCGAGGTTATGACTACATCACGCCCTAGGGGTAGGACTACATCCCTCCTAGGGGGCAGGGTAACTAACACTACAAGATGCTGAGAGGACAGGACGGTGTCGCGCTTCAGTAGTTCGTAGTTGTACTTCTCATCGGAAGCGTGCTGGTCGACGATGAACAGGTCGTCTCGGTACTTAGCGATGATGAAGCCGAGGTTGAACTGAGGCGGGGCGAGGGGGGGGTTAATAGGGGGAGAGAGGGGGTTAATAGGGGGGGAGAGGGGGGTTAATAGTGGAGTGAGGGGGGTTAATAGGGGGAGAGAGGGGGGTTAATAGGGGGGAGGTGGGGTTAATAGGGGGAGAGAGGGGGGTTAATAGGGGGGGTGGGGTTAATAGGGGGAGAGAGGGGGGTTAATAGGGGGGAGGTGGGGTTAATAGGGGGAGAGAGGGGGGTTAATAGGGGGGTGGGGTTAATAGGGGGAGAGAGGGGGGTTAATAGGGGGAGGGAACTGGGATTAATAGGGGAAGAGAGGGGGGAGGTTAGTGGGGTAGTGGTAACGCAGGTTAATGATGGCAGTGAGGGCAGATATTGGGGGTGGTATGGGTGTTAATGGAGGTGGTAGGTGGGGTGGGATGGTGGATAATGGGGTTAGTAGGTGGGACACTGAATACGTTAGTATCACTATTCGTAGACAGTGTAGTAAGTATACGGATAGCATATCTATAAGTAGTAGTAGTAGTAGTCAGCAAGTATTTCTATTAAGGTACGATCGTTATGTTTCTATTAAGGTACGATCGTTAGTTCATTAAGGACACGACAATAACGGACGATACAGAGTGTTCACATCGGTTACGACAGCAGGTGATAATAGCATTACAAGCATCGTATACTGATGTTGAATGTACGGTCAGTTGTTCTAATTGATAATTAATTGTCCTATGATTGTCCTAGAATAATGCTTAGCTATCTCCGTAATGTTAAATATTGTCCTAGAATAATCCTTAGCTATCTCCGAACAACTTGCGCTTGTTGTGAAGGCGAGGACGTAACTATGCGCTGAAGGACATAACATATTGGGTAACCTGACCGCATATCTTCATGTCTTTGAACATCTCCTTACTGCAATGGGTTAAAGGTTAATAGTATGTAGTGTGTATAGGGTTAAGACTAAACGTGCTGAAGTGGTAGGCCTAGGGGAGGAGAGCTATCTTACGAAACATTACGTTACATTCAAATTAGTGTGTGATAGAGTTGTATACTGCGCTTAATGCGATAATAGAGTTTTAATCGGAGAGGTTATAAGCCACGCCTACAAATACGCGGCCCGCGTTAAATCTCAACCAGGTTGAAATTCTCAGTTTAACTGTTATTTTAGGCGACTGAGATTTATCGTGGGCGTGACTTATATCGCAGAATTAAAACTCTCGTATCACATGACTCGGTGATACAGGTGGGGTTTGTACGGTAATGACCTTACGACCCTGTTTAATTCATCCTCCGCGGCGTTATTGTCAGACGGCGCGATCTTGGCCCGGAATCTTCTTTTTTCGTTAATACTTTCGTTTAATTTCTCTGTTTTCATTCGCGAACGTTGATTAGCGACGATAATATATTATTGTCTACTTTAATATATTGTCTACATTAATACATGTAATAAATATGCTGAATATGACTGCGGCGAAGTACGTCTAAAGTTACGCGACTGCGAAATACGAAAAAACACCTTAAAATGATGATAAATTCAATTAATAAATATATAATTATTCTATTATTCATTTTATGCATTAATATAAATTTATTATATTATCGGTTAATATATTCGTGCACGCAATTATTCTCATGCTTATATGTATTTTATTTTCACTATCGACTTCTTTTGTTTAAATAAATATAAATGTACAAATTATTTTACGGGAAAATAGAAATTAATCAAGATAATGTAAACAATTTTAATACATAATACATAAATAATGTTGATTTCAAAAATTAACTAATAACTCTAAATTCAGTAAACTGATAGGAATTAAATGAATTAACTTGATGTACTTAATAATATTTAGTATAAAATAATAGTTAGTTATCAGCAAGCCCCCTCTAATAATTGTTATATTGACAATAATTTAAAAAAAACATATTTAAAAAAAATATATTTTTATTGTAAAGAACATTCCTAGAAATATATATTTCCCAGAATTTATGATTATTTACAACCATAATAAACTTTTTATTATATAATGAATATATACAGATACATAATGAAATATTGTATAGTTGCAATCATATAAATATTAAAAAAATGAAATATAATTTATTTTGAATCTAGACTTATAAAATGTCTATAAATTCTTGTTTAATTTTCTCTAGCTAGCCGAATAATTGATTCATATAAAAAATAATTCATATATATTTATTAAATTAAATAAATACCTAGTATAAAGTACGTAGATTGCACCCTCCCTTAAACTATAGCCTGTCCCCCCTACCCTATACCCTGCCCCCTTAACCTATACCCTGCCCCCCAACCCTATCCCCCACCCCATTATGGGCAATGGTCATCACACACTAACCCCTGTGTCTGGTGACGTTACGTCGCAGTCTGACCAATGAGAACGCTACGGTGACACTACGACGGACTACCTGCGTCGGCATGTCCTGTAAATAGGGCGATGGGGGCATAAGGGGTGGCGATGAGGGCAATATAGAGGTGGGGAGAATATAGGGGTTGAATTAATATAGGGGTGGGGCAATATAGGGTGGGGTAGGGGGGTATATGGTTGAGGAGTATATAGGGGTGGGGGCAATATAGGGTTGAGGAGTATATAGGGTGGGGGAATATAGCACAGCATCGACTACGACACTAATGGATGTGATTTGTTAGCATCGGCAGATAGACACGGTACCGTTGTATCTACGCAATGTATCAGCTAACTGTCTACCTGTCCATCTGTCCACCTGACCATCTGACCATCTGTCCATCTGTACATCTGTCCATCTGACCATCTGTCCATCTGACTATCTGACCATCTGTCCACCTGACCACCTGTACATCTGACCACCTGTCCCCCTGACCATCTGTCCACCTGTCTACCTGACCATCTGTCCATCTGACCATCTGACCACCTGTCCATATGACCATCTGTCCACCTGACCACCTGTACATCTGACCACCTGTACATCTGACCACCTATACAAATCACATCCTGACTTATCGCTACCGATCGCTAACCATTTCGGCGCTGTCCATCCATTGGTCGACTTTGACTTCGGAGGTCTGTGAAATAGACGTGGTTGTATGTGAAATAGACGTGGTTGTATGTGAAATAGACATGATTGTATGTGAAATAGACGTAGTTGTATGTGAAATAGACGTGGTTGTATGTGAAATAGACGTGGTTGTATGTGAAATAGACATGATTTTATATGAAATAGACGTGGTTGTATGTGAAATAGACGTAGTTGTGTGAAATAGACATGATTTTATATGAAATAGACGTGGTTGTATGTGAAATAGACGTGGTTGTATGTGAAATAGACATGATTGTATGTGAAATAGACGTGGTTGTATGTGAAATAGACGTAGTTGTGTGAAATAGACATGATTGTATGTGAAATAGACGTAGTTGTGTGAAATAGACATGATTGTATGTGAAATAGACGTGGTTGTATGTGAAATAGACGTGGTTGTATGTGAAATAGACATGATTGTATGTGAAATAGACGTAGTTGTATGTGAAATAGACGTGGTTGTATGTGAAATAGACATGATTGTATGTGAAATAGACGTAGTTGTATGTGAAATAGACATGATTGTATGTGAAATAGACGTAGTTGTATGTGAAATAGACGCGATTGTATGTGAAATAGACGTGGTTGTATGTGAAATAGACGTGGTTGTATGTGAAATAGACGCGGTTGTATGTGAAATAGACGTAGTTGTATGTGAAATAGACGTGGTTGTATGTGAAATAGACATGATTGTATGTGAAATAGACGTGGTTGTATGTGAAATAGACGTGGTTGTATGTGAAATAGACATGATTGTATGTGAAATAGACGTGGTTGTATGTGAAATAGACGTAGTTGTATGTGAAATAGACGTGGTTGTATGTGAAATAGACGTAGTTGTGTGAAATAGACATGATTTTATATGAAATAGACGTGGTTGTATGTGAAATAGACGTAGTTGTGTGAAATAGACATGATTTTATATGAAATAGACGTGGTTGTATGTGAAATAGACGTAGTTGTATGTGAAATAGACGTAGTTGTATGTGAAATAGACGTGGTTGTATGTGAAATAGACGTGGTTGTATGTGAAATAGACGTAGTTGTATGTGAAATAGACATGATTGTATGTGAAATAGACGTGGTTGTATGTGAAATAGACGTGGTTGTATGTGAAATAGACATGATTGTATGTGAAATAGACGTAGTTGTATTTGAAATAGACATGATTGTATGTGAAATAGACGTAGTTGTATGTGAAATAGACATGATTGTATGTGAAATAGACGTGGTTGTATGTGAAATAGACATGGTTGTATGTGAAATAGACGTAGTTGTATGTGAAATAGACATGATTGTATGTGAAATAGACGTAGTTGTATTTGAAATAGACATGATTGTATGTGAAATAGACGTAGTTGTATGTGAAATAGACATGATTGTATGTGAAATAGACGTGGTTGTATGTGAAATAGACATGGTTGTATGTGAAATAGACGTAGTTGTATGTGAAATAGACATGATTGTATGTGAAATAGACGTGGTTGTATGTGAAATAGACATGATTGTATGTGAAATAGACATGATTATATGTGAAATAGACGTGGTTGTATGTGAAATAGACATGATTGTATGTGAAATAGACGTGGTTGTATGTGAAATAGACGTGGTTGTATGTGAAATAGACGTGGTTGTATGTGAAATAGACATGATTGTATGTGAAATAGACGTGGTTGTATGTGAAATAGACATGATTGTATGTGAAAATGGTTGCCCAATCGTTCCGAGGTCACACTTACAATAGTGAGGACGGGACATAAGTATATCCACTACGACTTATATCTAATTTGCATCGCGTATGATTTTTACGCAGAAATGTATATTAATTTCGGTCGCGAATTTAACGGATTTAAATTATTACGAATACTTAGAAATAAAGCCTACTTTTCACTCGATGTTCTAAATCAACAAATGTGTTTATAACCATGCAATCACTCTACCGTATCAATACGCATTTAGAATGATACTCGTCTGACCCGCTCTCTTAGCTAATGTTGCTTCTTGTATCAGTTAACAAATACTTACTTAATTCTCGACACCTTAAGTAGGTTGTGATTCTCTGAATGTGATCACGAAAAGGTTACTAAATACATATACATATTATGTCGCAGGAAATTATATGTATATATATATATATGTACAAAATATGCTATATTATTGTGAAGCCCTTTAGAAGGAAAAAGCATATTATTATTATAAACTAGAAAACAAACAAAATTCTAATATATTTTATTATAAATATTATTATATCTGCTTTAATTTTATAACTATATAAACTTGTATTATAAATATCATATTCTATTAATATACATATCATTTATTATATTTTTAATTATTTGCAAGGGCTCTATAAAATCTCAAAATGTGAATAATTTTCTAATTTGTTTATAATTTATTAATAAAATTTTAAATATTATGTTATATTAATTATAACATTATTCTTTAATGTTAGAACTCATAAAAGAAGCATTTTCAAATGCCAATAAAATTATAAATTAAAATATGTGTCATAAATATTCTAATAAAATTATATTTAATTTTTAATATATATATTTAACATATATATATTTTTATATATTATTATGTATATACATTTTGTATTATTATTTATACTCGTGATATATATTTTAAGTTCTATAAATATAATGCTGTATATTTTACATGTTTTTATTAATTGTTTTTATTCACATATTTTTAAATGCATAACAAAAATATATTTTTTCGAAAAATTATTTATTTTTACAATAAAATAGTGAACATTTAAACTGATTTATTTAAAATAAATATTTTTTCCAATTGCTTTCATATAAATATATAAATTATATAAAAATATTGAATAATTGTATCTAAAATTTGTAGTATTTCATCATAATATGTGTTTTCCTTGTGTTTAACCTTTTTTCTTTATAATAATTTGAATAATAATCTCAATATTAACAATATATTTATTGAATATCAAAATGTAAAAAAATATTGTAGTCTTTAATATTGACAAAGATATGTTAATTTGAATACAGCTACGGCAATGGCTACATCTATATCTATGTACATGAATATAAGTATTCAGAAAAATGCGATCTTATCAAGTGTTATTTGAGTTTACAAAAATTATAAAATAAAAATCAATAATCAAAATACGCAATATAGACTATGTATACAATACATTATTTGTAATATTGTCATCGTATTTATAAAGAGTTATAACAACATTATTTAATTGTATATGTGTACAATTTAATTTCATCATTCGAATAACATGACCTAAAATATATATTAACATTAATTTAATATTAATATTTATTATTTAACATATTTAATACTTCCATACTTCAAACTGCCCTTACAAAGTACTATAACATACACACCAGATTCAAATAGTTTAATTTTAAATTCGCTCATTCACACATATGATTTTAGTGATCGAAAATTGTTCTTACCCCCATTCCTATATCACCCCATATAATAAATCAAAAGTTAAAATTATTAATATTTAATAAATACAACTATACAGATATAAACTCTTCGAATATAGTAAACCAAATAATATATAATTTAATAGAAAATATAAAAAGACGAAAAGGTTACCACGAGAGATAGTCTACAACTTTATACTGCACTGTATAGTGTACACTGTACAGTAGGGGAGCCCGTTTTTGAAAGTTTTGCTATCTCGCTCATAGTATGTCATAAATGTCATAATAAACATATTTATGAAGTTTCATCAAAAAATATTTAATATTGGTAAAACGAAATCACTTTAGTGAAGAAATATTTGCATTTATTTTACAATGTAAATTTCTATAAATAGAAATTTTTTCTTATGTATTTTATATATTTGTGCAAGTGCGCGTTGTCATAAAAATAAAATAATTGGCAAATACGTATATAAATATATTATAATATTATTAAAGTATAAAATTATTTAAAAATTAAAAATTAATTTTATTTTTTTTTATTTTTTAATTACTATAATTTATTCGACTATTTTTTTGATAAATTATTTTAATTAAGGATCAAACTTTGTTGTGAGCCTATAATTGATATTTACGAGGTTTAATAAAAATAAAAAATATTTAATTATCTGACAAAAAATGTTTACTTCTATTTTACCCCAAAATTAATTTTTTGTTAAAATGCTCAATAAAAGTCATTTTTTGAATAAATATATACTATTTTTATAACAATACTTATAATTTTATATTCATATAATGATGATAGACATATATAATATATATTTTTTTTTTTTTATTATTCCATTGCTAATTTTTTTTTTCATTTTAGAAAAAATTTTAAAATTTAATTAAAATTTCCGTAGATCGATTTAATTATTTAAAAAAAATATTTTAAAATATTTTTTAAGGAGGTTGTTATATACTACATATGCTAATATGCAATTTTTTCTTTCATATATCTGTAATTTAAATTTTTTCATAAATTTTCAATGTAAATTCCTATCTATTTTTGAATATGGTTTCGCTTTCTGAATTTTTGTCAGATTTAAATTATTATTTTTTTATTATATCTGTAATGATTAAAAGGAGTTATTCCGAGCGAGATGGAAATTTTATAATTTTATATGAGGGGAACTAAAAAAGTTACCAAAACGGGTTCTCCTAGTGTTTGTATCCTGTATAGCCTACACGATTAATTAATTATCTACTTTTAACATACAATAGTTAGTTACTATTAGTTGCTAATTGTACTATTAGTTACCATACTGTGAATTCATTTTATCTTAAGTGGCTGTTTAAAGCTGCATTCACACCAACACAATATTTGTAAAGCCTGAATGCGGACTATACAAATTATTCATTTTAAACGTTTACTAGA
Source organism: Osedax fenrisi (assembly GCA_964019155.1). Classification (NCBI taxonomy): domain Eukaryota; kingdom Metazoa; phylum Annelida; class Polychaeta; order Sabellida; family Siboglinidae; genus Osedax; species Osedax fenrisi. The sequence goes on from OZ025242.1 coordinate 721,625, forward strand.
TAGCGGGGGGGTAAAAGATTTAATATTTCATGTAACGCATGTATAAGGTGTGGGTAGACCTGCCTATAATGCACTGTATGTATAGTCGTTCACATCGAAACTGCCCACTTTTTATATTCGACGATATAGGCAATAAGGAATATAAAAATCGGGCCGATATCTGGCATCTGTTATTTGTTAATGTGAAAACAGGTTTACGTTCGTTTTCATTTTTATCAACAAATTATTTTATAAAAATATGCAAATATATTTATTTATTTAAAAAATGATGCGTACGTTATTCGGCGGTAACTAAAAGTTCCTAAAAAAACATTATAAAAAAAATTGCAAACCGTATAGAAAAACGTACGTGAAAATTTAAAATATTATAAATGGTCATTAATTTGATGATAATAATATAGATATTATTAGTAATAGATATAAATGTTATATACATAGTAGAAAAACAAATATTGTTAATTCATACTCAAAACCAAAAGTTATCTACTTTTCATAATTAGTACACAAATACAAATAAAACTTTAGAATCGTATATCTTAAAACCTTGTCTAAATTTGTTCGCTATATCTAAAATACGAAAACTTTTGTTACCTTTGATGAATCATTAAAACATCTTCAGAGTAGATACCTAATATACAGATAATGCAGTTACAAAGTTTGCCAATTTGATAGTGTATGACTGTATATACTGCATAGATAGAATTATCTATTATCTGTATCAAAAATAGGCAAATTTTTTTTATTATTTTGTCATGAATTTACTAGATATAAATTTAACATTTATTATCTTAATCTTGATAGACGAGAAGTTTAGACGTAATAGTCTAAATAGTAAACGATATGAATGTTATCTGTGTAATAAAAAATAAAAATAGTTATTTCTAACACAATCTTAAAATGTATCGGAATACTAGTAGAAGCGAACATTCCGTATCTTTTTTACATGAGACCCTGCAACGTAGAGCTGGCCCGTAAAGATAACAAAACTTAACACAAAACCAATCATGTCGTGACATTTAGAGATAATATGATATTTACAACCCGTGACAAAGACACTAAAACACTATTGAATTAAGGTTCGAAAGTGCATATTTAAATTTGAAACAAAAATCAATGCAAAAACTTATTTTTAAATTAATTATTTCAATATGATTATAATAAAATGTCAATATAATTTAGAATATCAACGTTTAGAAAAGCATGTTTCAATTCATACGGAATTTATAAATAAAGATTATTTTTAGTAAACTATTTATATAGAAATGCAATTTTTTAAATGGATGCATTATTATTTTTAAAATAAATAAAAATCTTCAAAATCACCTAAATATAATCAAATATACCACTGAAGTGTATTTACTTCCGAGTTTAAAAGTTATCATTGCAGAGATTAGACCTGACCTTACCTCTACTGGGATACATTCATAGGTAATACATTACGCTACTACTTCACGGCCTATCTATATCATTCACCTATTATGAAGCTATGTTTCAACAACCTTACCACAAGTCAGTTGTATCAAAAGTAACTAATTTAATGTAATTTAAATATAATAAATTATCAAAGTAGAATACAAAACCGATATCTAAATAGTGTGTAAAATATTAATAAATATTGATATCTGTAATAAGGAATCACTGATAGTATATACATGTTTAAAATACGGGCTACATTGTATTCTATATTCGATGATTTCATACGATACGTAACAAAATGTCTAGCTTATATAAGGGGTAATTGTATATTTTAATTATATAATTACCCTGGCATCGCCTAAATCTGATAATAATAATATAAAATAAGAAAAAAAGTGATATTATAACAGCTGTTAAGCCGTGTACACACCGCTAGCATCGAGCACGGCGATTTGTTACTGTGCTTGTTACTGCACTTGATGCTAGGTATAAATTATTATGTGTGTCCAGATAGCGAGCATCAAGTACCGCATGTGTGGCGACTTGTTACTAGAGCCGGCGACTTGTTACCAGAGATCGGCGACTTGTTACTGCGCTTGGTACCGCGCAAATAGCTGTTCACATAGCGAGCATCAAGCACCGGCGACTTGTTACTCGAAAATAGAACTTTTTATAGATTTTAGGCGGCGACTTGTTACTGCACTTGATGCTGTGCTTGATGCTAGCGGTGTGTACACGGCTGAAGTGAATAGATGCTACCTACTAGTTAGAAGATGGACCTGCGTTATTATTCTATTCTCTACTGACATAATCTATAACTAATATCGGATCGTACGTATCGTATGAGCTACTTTCATCTACATATTTCTACAGTCTATATATTTCATTATTTACATAGACACTATTAACTAATTATTAATTTATGTTACGTGTTCTATAATAATTATTTTTCTGAATTAAAATAATAGGGGAGGCGTGAGAATAAATCCGCTAGCACAACAATACAGAGGTTAAGGGGAGAGTGGAGTGCGTAATCCATCTCGTGCGTTTACAATGTAAACTTTACATACAATAGAACGGAGATCTAGAGGTTGCATTCAAAAGTGTGAACATCATACTATTCGTTGTGTTCAGTGAATTTCTTTTGTTATATATATGTTTATCGAAATAGTATTATAGCTATACTAATGTTCTAGAATACTTAGAGGTCGCGTAAAATACTGATTCAGTAACACTACATCTGAAGTTGTATTCGTAAAAAATCAATTTCGTCGCAAATAAGTAATAATCGTATGTTTCTCATTTTATAGATTATATAATAATTATAATAGATTCTAAAATATTTATTACATTTTTTGTTTCGTTTGATTTTTATAAATTAAAGTACACAATAAATAAGGTTTCAATGTATATGATGACATACAAATTTTGACAATCCCTAAAAACATATCAT
>OZ025242.1:724693-729693 GCA_964019155.1 Osedax fenrisi
AAGCACATGCACTATTCATCCCTAGAGGCAACCGGAGTATGCACTTACGAATTGTTTCTTTCTTCTTCGTAGTTCCTGTTTGCGAGAGAAAAAGAACGTTAGGTGGCAAGTATTACGTAATTCGCGCGTTGGTATACGATTTATCGTACGATTTTTATATCGAATTACTATTCTTAATAGTTTAACGTACTTGTGGATTCCGATATTTATAAAGAAATAATTTTATTAATCGATTATAAAGCATCGCTTATAAGTTAAATAAATATAGCATCAGAATTAAACTATTTACATTATCTATAATATCGAGAGCTAATCGATGAAGTTGAGATAATGAATTAGTGAATCCAGTTATTTACGAATACGTTTCATATTCTACAATAGACGAATGCGTAAATGAAACTGTAAATAAAATCAATCGATCTTACACCCGCATAATGAATATGCGTATAAAGATTGTATAAAGGTTGTACACTTCATGCAAAGGTTATACACTATGTACAATGGTTATACACTACGTACAAAGGTTACACCCTCCCCCCCCCCCAGACGACTAACATTTCGACGACGTGCTGACGATCGTGGAAACTTGACGTGACGATTCTCTGCGAGCTGCGCGTCTCTAATCGCCCTCGCCCTGGCGTCCCTCGTCTCTTCGTCCACTACCTCCTCCTCTTCCATCTTCTTCTCGTACTCGCCAGTCTCCTGTGCGCCCCCCGCTCGCCGCAGAGTCCGTATCCGACGAGGTAAGCTCCGCCCCGTCGTACGAGTTGGGCTTCAGTTTCTTGTTGTCGGGCGACTTCGACGCTGACGACCTAGCAGCAGCAGCCGTCGCTCTGAGCTTACGTTCTCCGGTCGGGAACTTAACGTACTTACACTTCACGTCGGCGGGAATGGGGCGGGGCCTCGGGGCGGGGGCGTGGCTGCTCTTTCGATGGCGACGTCTCGTTTACCGGAACTGGCGGCCATGGCGGCGGCTTTGCGCGCCGGGTCGGGTTTATAGCCGCGCTTCAACAGCGACGCCAGCATCTGTTTGTATTGGGCCTGTACGCGAGACTCGCGTTGCACCTGCGCCGGGGTTAGCTTCTTCTTCGGGAGACGAGACAGTCGCGCCGGTATCAAGCGAGGCGCGCGGGCCTGCTGTTGGCTCTCGGTGGCCGCGCCCGGCTGTTTGGGCGGAGTGGGGACGTGCTGCTCCGTCTGGTCCACCCCGACGATGTCCGCGTGGTGAGTGAACAACGCGCCCTGGTTCAACGCGCCCCTGGTTCATAGCGCCCTGGTTCATAGCGCCCTGGTTCAACGCGCCCTGGTTCATAGCGCCCTGATTGTCCGCGTTCAGAACGGTGACGGCGACAGGTACCTGGTACGCGCCGGATCAACGATATTCCGGAACTTTCTGCGAGGAACGATTAGTTATCGCTATTAGATATGTCGGTGATATAATATCTGATATAGGTGGACGGTGTTAGAGCGATTAGTTATTATTGAAAGCTATTGCAGAGCGGTGGGTAAGAAAAATACGCGACGGAGGAGGCGGTATTAAGTGAAGTTACGGAAGCTAGCGAGGACTAACGCCTCTGTCGTTACGATCGGGCGGCTACCACTAGTGGTGGAGGTGTCTGGCGTTATAACTTATTGTATATAAAGAATAGTTATGAATGTAGTGATCGTGTATCACTGATACTGCAGTCGTCAACGTTATTCGGTTATACTTTGCCGACGTGAGCTACCCCCGCAACTTAGAAATAAAAATCTATCGATTAATATCTTAAAAAGAAATCTTTAAAAAATGTATTATCGCCCAATTTTTCGATGTTCGTTTGCCATCGTAATATTATCGTGCGAATTATATACATTCGCTATTTTTATCTATATGTGATATATATTGTCGATCCACATTATATAATTATTATTATTAATGATGTTATTAATGATGTGCTTAAATACAACAACAACAACAACAACAAACGTTAACCTCTGCAACACCGATAGAGAAGAGTGTTGGAGAGGGGCATCTTTATTTGGGAGAGGGGCATCTTATTTGGGAGAGGGGCATCTTATTTGGGAGAGGGGGCATCTTATTTGGGAGAGGGGCATCTTATATGGGAGAGGGGCATCTTATTTGGGAGAGGGGCATCTTATTTGGGAGAGGGCATCTTATTTGGGAGAGGGGCATCTTATTTGGGAGAGGGGCATCTTATTTTGGGAGCCGTTCAGAAAAGTTAACATGTGAATAGCTTATTTAAACAGGATTCGTTATAGAACAAAAACATCTAATAAATGATTATTATTATTATTAATACGAAGCCTATTCGACTTTTAAGTAAACGTATCGATTTTCGTTAAGAAACGGCGAATTGAATTCATTTAATATGTATCGGTTGGCTAAAGCGTCAGACACACGGATAGTAAAATTGCATGATCAAGCCAAGTTCATTAAAATAGGTCTAGAAATAATATTTAGAAGTTATCTTATATAATTGTGTATAAATAAAATGATCGGCTCTCGTTAAAACCACGGATGCCTTAACATAAGAACGGCTTCGAAAGGACATTGAAGCGGTTATGGTTATAAGTGAAAACTTCATCTAAGTTCCTGGATGGAATGAAAGGACTCTACCAAAACACAATAACAATAACAATATTAACGAAACCTCCGAACTGGAACTTTCGACTTCAGATAATTCCAGCAATTGACAATTATTGATCACCATACCAGAACTGCTAAAACCTATGTTAATGATTAGATTTTAAATTTTCGAAAAAAATAATCAAAGTTAAAATTATAATTTAATAAGTATATATAATTTAATATATATAGAATTAAATTACTATATATATACATATATATTGTATATGAATTTCTAAATAATAATAATTTAACACCAAACAAGTATTTATGATCTATAGGAATGTCTACATAAACTTCAAATTCATGTTTCTTTAGGGATGGTATCGGAGAACTAAAATGTAACCAATTGTTTGAATAGCGAGGGTACGTCCTGTCCTTAATATTACACAATAAATAACCTAATTTAAACAATTCAAATTATTAATTAGATTATATTTTTAATTTTAATTAATCTTATGAATTCCTAACATGAATATACAGTTTTAAATAAACTAGAAACGGTTATAAATACTAAAATATATCAATTATTATTTATTATACTAACTAGAATTAAGATAAAAAAAGTAAAATTTACTTAAAATAACTTGTAAAATAACCGGTATTGAATATTTAAACACACTTGTTTGTTATACACACTTATGAGTGTATTTTACTCTATGTTGTTATACAAATTTGTTTATATATTCTGGACCAAAACTTTAATATTAATGATAAATATAAATAGGTAAATATGTAATTTATCCAATATAATACAATATATATATATTGGTTATGGATATTAAGATATTAATATGGATGTCTGCTTGCAATCTTTGTAATAGTAACTACGAAATAGATACTTTTCATTTGTATATTTAATTGCAATTCATTGATTTCAATCTTTAAATCAAAAATATCAGGGTTATTTATTTATCCGTAAAATAATAATGCATTCATATTTTTTAATTGGTATATTTTATATATATGAATGTTATTTCTATATATATAATTTATTAAAAATACAAATTTATTAATAAATTAGGTTTGAATCGAAATGTGTTTTTCTATTTTTGTATAGCCATACTAAATAATATAATGTGTATGAAATTATTTGTATATAGAATGCAAATATGGTCTCTCGGGCCATGATGAAATACGATAAAATCACTCAAGCATAACATACAAATTTCACAAAAAATACTTTAGCAGATGTCCTCGATTATACAAATTTAATAAATTAATTATTTAAAAATAACTATTAATTTTTATAAATAAGTGATTGCGTTCGTAACTGAATAAACTAATCGTAATACAAACTGTTATATATCGGCGGTTGATTGAAACCAGAAGTAGACGCAACGGGATCTTTGTGCACTACCGTTTTGTGGTTCTTATACGCCTCATCCTATATAGATACGAATCATGATCAGCGCAATCACAACGAGAGATACACTTTATTAATTATTAATAACACTATATAATACAATTATAAATACAGTCGAATACTATATAGTTATACTGCTAATAATCTAATTAAGATAACATTTTAGGCGATAAGAGACGAGAGAGGATGATTAATAATTATATATTTATTACATTTTATTTAAAACTTTATATATATATATATATATATATATTATGAATTTATGATATTTTATGAAGTATGATATATATATATATATATATTTTATTAATTTATTATATTTTAATTAATACGTTATAATTAAGAAAACACAAACATTTTAAGATATAATTATATACTGATATATTAGAATAACTACTGTTTACTGAATGTTAATGATGACTCATCATACATAGTATGTATTACATACCTTCCTCTTTTTCGCATTCTCCCTAAAACAATTAAAATAATTATTAATAAATTATGTATTTATATGTATGTAATATATCGTTAATAAATGTAATACATATTTGTATAGGTTAAATTAATGTTAATTAAATACATATTTAAACATATATATATATATATATATATATATATATATATATATATATATATATATATATATATATATATATATATATTAATTTTATTTAAATATAATAGTATAACATTGGTATATATTAGGTAAAATCAGATTTTACTGAGTATATATTAATATATATTATTTAGATTATACCTATATACCTATATATAAATATATAGATATACAAGTTGATGATATAATCTAAAGCAGTGGTTCCCACCTATGGGTCATGACTCATGACCCAAATGTGGGTCATTGGGTTTATTTTTTGGGTCGTGAGACGATTTCTAAAAATATTTATATATATATATATATATATATATTATAGTTTAAATTATTAGTTTAAATAATAACGAAATGTAATTTATTGTCGGGTAATGGTATATTTTTTTAAATTAAAAATG
>OZ025242.1:734693-774693 GCA_964019155.1 Osedax fenrisi
TTTTGTAAATCTTAATATTAAACTTACTTTGTAGAAAATATTAAAATCCTTAAATGCGTTTATAATTTAATTTAGATTACATAATTTTAAAGTATATTTTGTTTAACTCTAATATTTCGATCTAATATTTAAATATCCGTAAAATGGATTTCATACGAAACCCTTTTTATAAATATTTTATATTACATAAATAGCTCAAATTGAATTAAAATTAATTAATATATATTACTGTATATCCTTAAATGTATTACAATTAATTAATAAATGTTATTTTTATCCTTGAATTTATTAAAATTAATTAATAAATGTTATTATATCCTTAAATTTATTGATGAATCATTAATGATGATACAATTTATTATATTATTAAATTATTTGTTAAATATATAATAGATTATTAAACTATTAATTATATTATACTCATCAATGATGATTCATAATTAATAATTTCTAACGTAAATCTAATGAAATTTCATTATTTATTAATATATATACTGTATATATAACCTATAGTTTATATAATTCATTTTCAATTATAAATTAATTCTTAAAATCATTGGAAAAGTAAAAATCTCTTTATAAGAAAACTTATCTATAAGACAAAAATTATTGAAAAAAACAAGTTTCTTATAGAGAGCTTTCACTGTATATATTTACATTTACAATGACTAATTCTATTTTATATTGTGTTTTATTTATTTTAATGAGTGGCTGATGTTCTTGTGTCAGTGTGGGTATGGTACGTGTCGTGGAAAGGGATATACTTGTAGTGAGAGACAAGTATTGCCAGTGTTCTTATTCTTGGCACAAATAGGACCTTTACGGCATTGGACCTGACGAACCCATATCCTCATAGTTGATACACCATCTATCCTAATTATTATCAATTACTGTTGGATACTATGAATATATATTTAATAATTTAACATCTCTGATTTTTATAAACGTATTATCTAATAGAAAACTAAATGTTTACATTTTTATTAATAATCTTGTTCTTTTGTATATATTTTTCTTTTAATAATTTTAAATCTTAACATTTTATTTTATTTTAATTTCATTTTTACTATACTTTTCTCCTCATAATTGTTCTTTAGGAAAGTGAAACGGGTAAACGTCTAGATAAACATCGCGCTTCTTCGTTTACCATGGTCATGCCTAATTCTGATATTATTACACACTGTATATACTGACTAACTTAGGACTGGCTTCTTTAGGCGGTATAAGTAAGATGGGGGTATACCCCATTGAGGGTATATCAAACAGTGATGGGGTAAAATACATATTTGTATTTGTATCTTAAATACACTGATTTGGTGTATTTGGTATATTTTATCTAATACACATTCAAATACACTATCAAAATATGCATAATTATTAAATAACAAAATATTTCACGAAAAATTTTAAACAAGTTAGTAAATTTATTAATATATAAAAAATCAACAATTTATTAATATTTAAATTGTATATAGGATATATGTTAGGTTTCATAAGTATAATATTAATTTATAATATAAAATAATAAATTATAATCAAAATATAATAAAAATATTAGTATTAAAGTATTTGGGGACAAATAATATTGGAAGAGGTCATTCTGGACATATAGCGATTTTGTAATTCGACGACTTATGTAGTATATTGGATAACTTAATGTAATAGTTGAATATCATTATTTATAGTAATAATATTATTAATAAATTTGTATAGTTTTGATATATGTTATTATGGTATATTTGAAATATTACATTTTTATTTTCTTTTCTACATTTTAAGAGCGTAATATGCTTAAACATTTAAAATTTTGTAATATATTTATTCTTAATTGCATGAGTTGATCAATATTGATCTCATTTGCAATGATTGCATATCATATGTTATTCAATAAGTTTGCATTCAAGATCTATTTCTTCTAATTGTATTTTAAATAATATATTATATTATTAAGGTAATTATTAAGCTAAATATATTATATTATTAAGCTAAATATGAGTATACGATGATGTCATTTATTGAAATTACTATTTAGATTACACATTTATCTATATTTATAAAGAAACAATATTTTATATAACTACAATTTTTTAAATATTGCATTTTTCAAAAATAAATAAATATATATTACTTAAATTCTTCACAAATTACTTCTTGTGTCATTATCTTTAAAATGATGTATACTATGTCATTCATAAGTAACTATAAGTGCTGTACCTATACCTTACAAACATACACCTGTAAAATACACATTATTATGTAGTATGTATTACACATAAAACTTTAGAATCTTTTATCTCTGAATTTTGTTACCCAATTCACAATGTTTACAAGGTTCCACCGCTTGAACCGTTCGATAAATCTGTATAAAATATTCAGAATTCATAATTAATATATAGATAATATTATATAGGTACTTTAACAATTATATTATATCTCGTTGAATCACTGATAATAATAACCAAATACCTGTTACCAAACAAAGGTATAGTTTTTATTATAAGTGTATCAAAGCAATGTATTTATATCTTCAAAAGTACCTATATAACTTCTTCCATATATAACTCATATAAAGATTTATAAATTCTAAACACTTAGGGATTTATAGAACGTTTCTAACGTTAAGAACCATCCGAACATTGTAAATTGGGTAACAATAATTGCAAGATACAAGCTAATAGAGTTATATAGTTAATATATAGCTACATAGCTAATAGAGTTGTGTGTGTAATACATAATACACAATAATGTGTATTATATTCTGTATAGGAGTATGTTTATAACGCATAAACTATGTATTTATAGTTAATCTTGAACGACGTATTATCTATCATTTTTAATATCATTATATTTTAATAATTAAAAGTAAAATAATTTTTGAACAGAAATTTAAACGAACCCCTCTCTTAAAGGTGTACTATATATATATATATATACTAGCCGTACCCAACCCGCCGTTAGGTTCTAGATTATTATCCTATATTTATTAATTATATCTATTCCTGATTCTGTATTGCTAATCTTTAAATACTAATTCTAACGTATCCAGAGTTGTTCGTTTTTAAGATTTATTTGTAAAATATTTTGTAAATATACAAAAATTATTTTTAAATATCATAAAATATTTTTTAAAGTGTCTACAAATATTTTTAAAAATTAAAAAATATTTCAACATATTAGCCGTACCCGACCAGGCGTTACTAGGTTTTTGATTGTTTGTCTATCTATTATTTATTATTTATTCTTTATTAATTTATTAATTAGCGCTAATCCTGATTCTACATTTCTACAAAATTAATTTTATCTAAAATAGAAACAAATGTAGAAAAATATTTTTTTTAATATTTCCAAAATTAGTGGAAAAATATTTCAAATATTCAAAATATGTTTTAAAAAAATGTCGAAAACCTAAACCCAAACCGTACCCGACTGGCATTGCTCGGTTTTTTATTGTTTGCTAGTGATCTGTTATTTATTAATTATAGATATTCCTGATTATGCATTTCTAGAATATACAATAAAATAAATTGTAGCTAAAATACAAACAAATGTAGACAAATATTTGTTTTAAATATTATTCAAAAATATTTCAACAAATATTTTTTTTAAATTTTCTAAAAATATTTTTAATAATATAACATTTATATATATCTTAATAATAGTTAAACTATAAATACAAAAAAATATTTCAAATAATATTTTAAAAATGCAAAAAATATAAATAAATATTTTAAAATATTTCAAAAAAAATGTTTACAAATATTTCAAAAAAATGTATAACAATTTTTTTTTTAAATATGTCGAAAGATTTTATATGGCAAAAAAATCATTTTAATGGCAAAAAGTCAATATATCATATTTTTTTTTATATTTCTGTTAATTTATAAACTTCCTTTCACCTTCGAAAATCACATTTAACCCAGGGGATAAAATAATTAAAATTTAAAGAATATTTTACAGCAGGCCATTAAAAAATAAATTATTTATTTTGAAATCTACATTCCTAACTAATTTAAATTATTATATAATATTATATATAAAATATAAATTTTATAAAAATAACATTTATATAAGAAGATAATATAACTTTATAATATTGATTTTATATTAGCTGAATGTATAATATCATTACTTTATAATTTATTTATTGAATTTTATTGAATATAATTATTGTTGACTTATCAAATGCGTTTTACTCAGAATAATTTTGTTGCTGTATTCGCATATATAAATTAGTGTTTAGATAAAAATACTAAAGCTTTATTTTTCTATATATAAATAAAATATGTATGCATAATTTCAGTGAGTCCATATTCAAAAAATATAATTATAATGAAATGGATTTTATAAAATTTTGAAAAAAATAAAATAAAATGATGTCTATCGTTATACATGTAAAATATCTTTTGTTAATTGTTTTGTCTCTAGGATTATATACATGAATTTCCAACAAATTTTATAACAAAAAAAAATGTTTGAATTCAATAAATAGTTTTTAGAAACACTCAATAAACGGAGGCATTGCGTTCCCTTTCTCTATACATGTAACTTCAACAAAATGGCCGTCACGTGGGGATATCCCCTTAACACATAGCTATTAAATTCTTATTTAAATTAAATTAATATTTTAGAGTTTCAAATAAATTTCTAACTATTTGATAATTTATATTTTTAATCAATTTAATCTAACTTTACCTTTACAATCGAATATGAAAAGAATTTTCAAATTTTCAAACGAATAGAACATTTAATTTTCATTAATAATTATAATTATTATTATTTATTTTATTAATATTTTATTTAATATTTGTATCCGTATTTTTATATAATTTTTATATAAAAGAATTTGTAGTACAATCTTTTAGTATTTAATAAATACTATTGTTTATTATCATTATTTATTATAATAAATTTGATCTAAACTTTTATATATAGGTATTTAATTATTAGTTAAAGGGGTTTCACATCAACTTGAACGCAATTATTAACTCTAATTATTAGAGGTTAAAGTTTATTAACTATATTATTTAAATCTTTGTAAAAGGGGTTTTACACTTAATTATTAGAGTTAATAATTGCGTTCGAGTTTGTTTGTAACCCCTTTTAGGAATACAGTTTTCCTTATAACACTACTTCTATTTTGAATAGATATCAAAATAATTTTAACTGATTTAATACCGATACTCTGTAAAATGGGTTCAATGGCAACATTAATATATCATATAATATATAATATATAATTAATATAACATTAACATATATATATATATATATATATTGATTTATTATTTAAATTCTATTCAAAAATATTTAATAATGATAATGAAAAATGTATACAAAATCAATATTATATAGAAAGATTAGTTATATTAAAAATATTTATTTTAGAAAAATAATTTGGTATTAAATTAATATATTATTATTTAAATTGTCATGAATTAGTTTATGGTTTAATCATAAAATATGTGTATTCATTTTTTAAATAATTTATCTTTATCTGTCAATAATTAAAAAATTATATTTATATAGTTGATCAATTAGATTAATTATAATCATATTCAGATTTAATTCCTAAGGTTAATAATCTTTAAATAATTAAAAAACTGTATAAAATATGATATAAATATACTCTTCTATTTATTTTTTAATAATTTATATATTATATACATTATATATATATATATATATATATATATATATATATATATATATATATATATATATATATATATATATATATATATATATATATATATATATATATATATATATATTTATATGTAATAGTACTTAACATAATAATTTATTAATGAATTAAAATTATTGTAACTACAATTAGTATATCTACATAATAAACACATAATAAGAAAATATATGCGTTTAAATATAGGAAACTAATATAACTACAATATTTAATAAAATATATAATATATAAATTATTTAAGGGGAAGCATGTTCGCGGGCTTACATGTAAATAGATACGAAAATGACTAGTTTTAAAAACTCTCCAACTTGAAATATATTAAATATTTTTACATAATTTTTTCGCATTTTTAATAATAATACTTCATTCTATAATATGATTGTCTTTTTTTTTTATTATATAAATTTTTCTTATAATAGGAGTAATTCAAAAAAAAAATGAAGAAAAAATGAAGAAAAATAGAAATAAAATTTGTATTATTAGATTATATTTTTTGTTGAGACAATAGTATTATGTATTTGAATGTTTTCGGAATATTCTGAAAATTATAGCAATTTTTATAGAATAGAAAAAAAGTTCCGGACTTTTTAGTAAAGCAACATTCATAAAATCAATATTCTGAGAAAACAGCTATCAAAGTTTAGTGAAATATTTTCATTAAATTATAAGAATCATAAACTTTAAACATCATACAAATTATAAACATCATTTATACTCATAAATAAAGCTAATTTTAGTATAATCTTTTCATGAAATGATAGATAAATAATTATATATCTTGTTTTCAATATAATATATATTTTTTTTTTAAATACAATTTTGAACGTAGTGCTTCCACTTAATTAACAGAAATTTGACAAATTTAATTAGGAAATTCTAATCTAGGAAATCGTATATAATAAATTTAATGTAGAATACAAATTAAATAAAACCTATAGTCATAGATTTATAGTTTACAAACTATAAATCTATGCCTATAGTATACAAATATAATTATATATATATACTAATACAAAAATAAATATATATATATATATATATACACTAATACATACATAAATAAACACACATCTATATATATACCTATATGTGTTATAATTATATTTTTATCAGTGCATGTTTTAAGGAATTTTTATTGGGAGGAAATAAAAATTGAATTATACATGCTTTATTTATAATCAATAATATTTATTCTATATTAGAAATGAGCATATTATTATTTTGAAATGTATTCCCCTGATGCACATTAAGTATTCAGCTTTTCTGGTCTCCTTTGTTTTGTCCACCAGAAATGAACTCAGTACCTTTATCTGATCATAGGACAAAGCTTACAGTGCATTCACTATTCTATTATGTTTGTATTCAATCATTTATTATGCTATAGTAAAACCTCCAACAGAGTTATTATGCTATAGTCAATGGTGCCTTTTTGTGTGGGAAATTGCACCCCCACTATTATATGTTGCCTGTAGACTCATCAATTTAGGCTCAACAAAATATCTGTTCATATTATGAACTTCATAATAATGATATAAATTATATTTATGTTTTGTAAATCAGTAGATTTATTTATATTAGAGTTTTTTTCATATACAATTGAAAATAAAATTATTTTTGGATTTTTCCCCCATTTTCAAATGCTTAAAAAGGTCTGCACTGCAGTGTGTTGAACTGCAGATAGGTAAGCGCTGTACATTATCCGTAGCTATCAGTGGATATCACATTCTGTTTATAAATGCACACTTTTATTTAACTGGGTTGGCAATATAACTATTACGGCTGGGAAAATGCACCCCCTCTCATTTAACACGTTAAAACATGCACTGATATAGGGGCTGTTCCAGGATTTGATCGAGACTCGGGTAGGCCTCACAAATAAGGTGGGCCTGGTACCCCTTGGGCCTAGGCCCCCCTGGAACCTCCCCTGGTATTAATTAGTTAATATTGAACAGTTAAACTAATAACTAGGACATTTGTGCATATAACCTAGCTGGGTACACTCTGCATCTAAGGCATTCTCTATCAATTCTTTAACAGCTATAGTCAAAGAAGTAATCACTTGATTGGCCGATAGTGTAATAGAAGTTACTTTATCTAGTTTCTTGATTTCCATTTTTATAACTGTTGTGAATATAGAAAATAAATATATGAATATATATATATCTGTAATTGAGTATAATTAAAGTATAAAACAATATATATTAAAATATATATATATATATATATATATTAGAGTCAGATTATATATAAACATATATGTTTAGTACCCAACTAACAGTAAGAGCAGCATAATAGCAGCATAACAGCATATGCTAGATCCTCAAATGTTTACATTGTGCTATTATACTGCCATTATGCTGCTATTAAATTTCTATTATGCTGATATTAATTTGTCATGCTATTATGCTGCCATTATGCTAATGTTATGCTGCTATTCATTTTAAAAGTATATTATGCTGCTATTATTAGAATATATTATAATAGCAGCATAATAGCAGCATAATATACTTTTAAAATTAATAGCAGCATAATATTAGCATAATGGCAGCATAATAGCATGACAAATTAATATCAGAATAATAGACATTTAATAGCAGCATAAATGTAAACAATTGAGTCTCTAGCATATGCTGTTATGCTGCTATTATGTTGCTATTACTGTTTGCTGGGTATGTTTAGTATGTTAAATAATTTAATTTATTTATTATGAATTTTTAATAATTATTATGATTAGTAAATTGTTTATATTATAAATTTAAACAATTTAGACTATATATTATTTATATATATATATATATATATATATATATATATATATATTACTAAGTATAGAAGTATATAAGTAATTATTATTTTAAGTATAGGTAATAAAATATTTGCTATATACTATAATTCCTTACTTATATTGAGTAATAACAATTAATTAGTAATTAATTACATAAGTGTATATGTGGAGGAAGTAAACAAATGTGTTATAAATATGTATTGATTATTAAATTATATATAATAATTTATCTTTCTTAGTAAAATTAATACTTTATCAGACATATATAATAAGTTAATATTATAAAGTTATAAATAGCTCATTCTTAATATAGTCTTATAGAAAGGCTATAATTAGATAATACCCAAAGTAATAAAGGATAAAATTGTATTTATTTTAATCATTGAATTTATTTATTAATGTTAAATTTAATAATATAATATAAATATATATTTATATTAGTTTTTTAAGCATATATTTAATATATATAAATATAATTGCAAATTATTTTACAATTTATAATATTACAAATATGTGTCAAAATAATATACCTTATCATCGATAATATTCATCATAATAATCATTATTATAATGAAATAATAAACAAATTAAATATGTAATATAATTTCATATTATTTATATCTGATCATTATTAAAATATATCGTAAAATGATTAAAATAACCTACCAACCTTAATCTATATATAAAATAAGAATTGAAATCGATGATATTTGTTAATATGATTTGGATTGCGATAATATACACTTAATCAAATGTAAATTTACATTTTTTTTAAATTATAGAACACTGTCTATTTGTCATTTGATTGGTTTATATAATAACAAGAATGTAAACAAAAAGTAATATATTTCATAAATTTCGTAGTAATAATTAATATTATGATAAATATATAGTAACGTGTCGTAATATTAAATTTGACTATATAGATACAATCTATTATTTATTAATTCATAAAAATCAATACGATATATTATATATTTATTATAATATATTATATATTTCGTAACTTGGAAAATTTAATTATTAAATAAATTTATTTTAATATTCCATATTATATTGTTCAATTCAATAGATTTGGCTCAATACAATTTCACTCAAATATATTTTATTAATTATTATATTCATAATAATTGTAATATTTTATTATACATTCATTTTATTAAATAATTATAAAATATAATTATAAATTATTTATTAAAAATACTTTAAATTTATGAAAACATAAATGAAAGAGAACATTTATTTTTATTTATAAATCAATACCGTTATGATATAACTTTGATTTAATATACTATTTATATATATAGGATACTATTGTAAATTATATAAGAATTTTTCCAAATCATCAATTGTTGAGAAAATAAGGTTATTTTAATACTATATTTAATACATAGTCAGTTAATGACTCATTAACTTAATGAATAAGTTAGTAACTTATTCATTGAGTAACTCATTATTATACTGAGTACCTTATGATATTGATTATCATTGATTATTAAGCATTACAGTAATTTACTATGATGATTACACTACAAATATTACCAATTGACTATTTTTATGTTAAGCAATATCATATTGAATATATTATATTCCAAGAGAACCTATATTAAATGAGATTTCGATGTTTTCACGAACATAATAGTATGTTTGGTTTGCGCTAAAACATTAGATGAGTCATACTGGATGAACTATGAACTGCGACCCTAGAAGCCGTTGCCCATTCTTGAATGAACCCAGCAGCATACATACTTATTAACTATGAGATAGCAGCTGATACCCATACGTAATATAATGAGAAATGTGCATACGATGACGATGATGATTGTATTTAAACACTAATTCAATTATAAAATTCTTATAGTGTGACGATACGTAAAATACAATAAATAAAAGTAATAATTAATACAGACGAGTGTAAAACGTGTGAAAACGAATATATTTGAATTTCAAATATCATGATATGCGCGCGTGTGTGTGTGTGTGAATGCGTGTGTGTGAGTGTACGTGGCTGTGTGTGTGTGTGAATGAGCTAGAAATGACAGCCTGTATTAATGAAGCATGTGCTACAGCATACGATACCGCATACTATCCGATCATATTAATTGTACGGTAAGTCGCCGTGTGGTTTCGTCAACAGAGAATTCACATGACTATCGTACATACACACATATGTCATAGTGCTGTCTCCTAATTTCTATTATGTCTACTGTTCAACGTTCTAGCACGAGTAGTAGTTATATCCAGTAATGAAGTATACGAGTGTTTGTAATGTATACATAGGTAATTAGTGTTGTAACAACAATACACGTGCGTGTGTACACGAACAAGAAGAAGAGTCATTAACTTCGTCCGTTTGTATAGTTTATTCAACAAAACCTATTCAATTATACAAATATACACTACATACAATATGTCATTATCGATGCCTACCGTGGTATCCTCCATGAACAATTTCTCTAGCAATCTTATAAACACGTTGTCATCAATCTGACGATAATACGAAACTCCTATAACAATTAGTGTGTGTCGCATGAATTCAACGCATGCATTAATTGTAGCCTGTAGCTTATATTACGTAACAATGCAGCCTATCCATGCAATAACGCCAGCAAACAGTTACCCACACCTACGCGTACCCCACATAAAACCCACTCTACAACATTTATAGCGCGATAGTAGTAGTAGTAGCGTTACTGTTGTGGTCACCTTCGTAGTAAGGATGGAACATACCGCTCCACCCATTGTGGTGTTCTACTACCGAGTGATCGCGTTACGGGTTCCCTTTCTGATTGGCGTGCTATAATTACGGGTGTTCGTGAAAGAGGCAATAGGGTGCAATGCGCGTCCCCCTGAATTGTTTTATTTAACTTATATAATTTCACGATTTGTATAAAAAATAAAATTTTCAAAATATAAATAATGTAAATGTTGTTTTAAACTAAAAAAACAAAAATCATATACATTCATGTCATTTTAATAAATTCTTAATCATGGTATTATAATAAACAAAATATTTGAACTATAGTACTCACTATTACCAAAGATTTTTCTAAGGAATGATATAACACTCACGGAAATCGTGTAATTCTATTTTGTATACAATAACCAACAACACCACCTATATAGGGTCAATATTCTGAACTATGTGTTGTTTATAATGTAAAGTCGTATCTAACTATGTACTTTTAAAATGAAAATTAATATGCTTTAAATTATTATTTTTATTATGAAAACTAAGTGTTCGTTACTAATATATAACAAATCAATGAGATATGTTTTTTTTAAAAGCTATAAATATCTATGTGGCGAGTAAAAGCTAATTTATATCACATGTAATTTAATAGAGTAATGGGATATATGAATACTAATCACGTTGCTTAGATATGGAGTGTTATATCTTTGCTTCTTAAAAAGAAATCTTTTTTAAAAAAAATATTTGCTATTACCTTATTATATCCTATATTATATCCTATATTATATCCTATATTATATCCTATATTATATACTATATTATATCCTATATTATATACTATATTATATCCTATATTATATACTATATTATATCCTATATTATGTTCTATATTATATCCTACATTATATCCTATATTATATCCTATATTATATACTATATTATATCCTATATTATATACTATATTATATCCTATATTATACGCTACATTATATCCTATATTATATCCTATATTATATACTATATTATATCCTATATTATATACTATATTATATCCTATATTATATTCTATATTATATCCTACATTATATCCTATATTATATCCTATATTATATCCTATATTATATCCTATATTATATACTATATTATATCCTATATTATATCCTATATTATATCCTATATTATATCCTATATGATGTCCTACACGATGTCCTCTACTCCAGCCCCGTACATCACGTGTTAATTAGTACCGCGCCCCCCCAACAGATGGCGTCGACGTCGACCCTGTACCGGGTCATGTACGACTTCAACACGATCCTCGCCGACCAGATCTCGTTGCGGCGCGGCCTCGACTACGTACAGCGTCTGCCCGGCGAGGGCGATGACGACGGCTCCAGCTGGTACTACGGCCTGAGGTGTCGGGACGGGGCGCGCGGCTCTTTCCCCAACACCTACGTCAGCGCCGCCGACCTGTCGTGGCGAGATGAATGCGACGTTCTGTTCGTCGCCGTGGTTACCACCGGGGAGGATATCGAGGCCGGCTCGTTGCGCTTCCAAACAGGTGGTTATCGCGGGGCAGCCTATTCTATGTAATGATGTTATGTGCAATCGTGTTAATTGATATGACCCGTTGATATGTTGAATAATTAATAATTAACTTTCTAATTGTTTCTACTACCACAACCGCAATCACTACCACCCCCACCACCATTACCATCACAACTACCACTACTACTACTACTATCACCACTACTATCACCATCACAACTACTACTACTACTACTACTACCATTACCACTATAACCACTACTATCATCACCACTACCACTACCAATACTACTACTACCACTTCCAATACTACCACAACTACTACCAACACCACTACTATCACTAACACCACTACCACCACCACTACCTCAGGAGACCTGATAGCGGGTCGTACCCAGGTGGACGACAACTACTGGCAGGGCATGACCTCCGACCTCATCATCGGCGTGTTCAACCTGACCGACGTCTACCGCGTGATCCTGATCGATGACTTCTGTCAGGACTACCTGACGATAGAGCCCGACCCGCCCGCCTCATCAATAGCAGCAGCAGCAGCAGCAGCGGTGCCTCAAGTGGGGGCAGTAGTGCGCGCCACCAAAGACTTCAACGTGGAATACGACACCGAGCTAGAACTGCGACTGGGCGACCTAATCGACGTCGTGTCCGTGGACAGTAGCGGTTTCGTAGTGGGAGTGTCGAGGCGGACCCGTCAACGCGGCGATTTCCACGAGTCGTGGGTCGAACTAGTCGAAGGCAGCTGGCCGACAGCCGTCGCTCACGGCGAACGACCTTGGAAACACGAACTACCACCGCCCGCCCCCGCCGACGCCTCCGACGCCTCCTCCGTCTACATCGAGTTGAAGTCGTCGCCTTACGCCGTGGTTAAACACGACTTCTCGGCGCGTTACGACACCGAACTGTCGCTGAGATGCGACGACCACGTGGAGCTGATACGCCGGGTGGACAACGACTGGTTCGAGGGAAGGTGCGTTACCACGGGCGGGCCCGTCGGTATATTCCCCAGCTGTTACGTAACGGTCGTAGTGGACGTAGTGCAACCGCTAGGGGACGAAGACGACTACCATGTACAGAAGACGTACCCGCCGCCGACCAATAACAACGTGTCGCCCGAAGCCACGCCCCCCGCCCCGCCCCCGCCTCGCTGCGACGCCCACGACAACTACTCTTCTCCGCTGGACGACGTCGAGTCTAAAGGTCGCCTGACTCGAGACTACGACGCCCTTCAACCCGGCGAGTTGACGCTGCGTCGAGGCGATATCGTCTCCGTGCTGAAGTCGGTCGAAGGAGACTTCTTCGTGGTGTCGACGGAAGGGGGCGGCGGCGGGGGGGGCGGGGCTAATCAGCGTCGCGTCGGACTCTGCCCCCTGTCCTACATTGATCTCGACTACACTGACTTCTACATGGAACCGGTTCGTACCTTCTCCTCGCTAATATTACCTTCTCCTCGCTAGCATCCGTTCTTCTTTATATGTTAATGGGTTCACAGCGAGAAACAGCTACAGGGTGCAGCTCCCTATGCTCTGTGCATAAACATTTATGTTTACATTTTAACTGATATTTGACCTAAATAAAAAAAAAATTCAGTTTGATAGTTAAAAATTCAATTTACATAATTATTATATATATTGGATAATTATTATACTATTATGGTTTGTTTATTATACATTGTTTAATTATAGATAAAAACATATTATATATATACATTATTTAATAAGTATCAATTACCTTTTTATTATACATATATATATATATATAAACATAATTTAAGTGTTATATATACAAAATTAATAATAATATTAAACCTAAGATTATAATTTATAATATGATTATTAATTTAATATTTTATTTATTCAATATATATATTACTAAGTATAGGGAAATTATGATCTGATATTAATATATTATCGGACCTAGTAATTGGGGTTGTATGCAATAGCTGATTTTTAAATGAATTTATTGTTAGTAAAAACTTCCCATCATCTGATATAAGGTTGCTCTCCTTTATTTCTACAAATAAAGTCTAATGTGAGAGCACAGTAAAGCGAAACAAATTCTATTGAAGATTTCCTACCTACCTTCTTATTAATTTAAAAATGAGTTTTTGTATTGATTTTTGTATGAAATTCAAATATGTACACCTGGATCATGGTGCCATACATATAATCACTCGAGATAATAATAAAAATGTCACAAAATATATGTTAGCAGGCGTCATATTCCAGGACATAGTCCTGTCCTTCATACAACTATAACAATATGGATTACTTATAATAATTATTCTAAATTAATTATACTATTATATAATAATGATTAATTATATTACATTTTTAAACACATTAATAATGTAAATATATATATATATATATATATATATATATATATAATATAATATAATATTAGGTATCTATATATGGTATAATATTAGGTATCTATATTTTATGTATCTACTTCATTATGATTATATATGACATCATCTTATGTGTATGTATGTGTATATAATATATACTATGTATGGGGCTGTATGGGTGTGTACAATGTATAATTTACAGTTTATATGTGTATATATATGTGTGCATGAATATATGTAAGTGCTCAGAACTGTATTTGTTTTATTACATCACAATTAGCATTATTATTAATGAATATCACATGGATGACATTCCTAGCATTCCAAGGTTCAAATCATGTGATTATTACTATGAAAATACTATATATAATTCCCTATCTGTCCTATCTTCTGCCTCCTGTATTATTGTATTTTATTGCACTATAATAGCATGTATCTAAGGATACTAGTGTAGCTACTACCACTACTACTACTACTACTACTACTACTACTACTACTACTACTACTACTACTACTACTACTACTACTACTACTACTACTACTACTACTACTACTACTACTACTACTACTACTACTACTACTACTACTACTACTACTACTACTACTACTACTACTACTACTACTACTACTACTACTACTACTACTACTACTACTACTACTACTACTACTACTACTACTACTACTACTACTACTACTACTACTACTACTACTACTACTACTACTACTACTACTACTACTACTACTACTACTACTACTACTACTACTACTACTACTACTACTACTACTACTACTACTACTACTACTACTACTACTACCCCCACCACTACTACTACTACTACTACTACTACTACTACTACTACTACTACTACTACTACTACTACTACTACTACTACTACTACTACTAATACTACTACTACTACTACTACTGATACTACTACTACTACTACTACTACTACTACTACTACTACTACTACTACTACTACTACTACTACTACTACTACTACTACTACTACTACTACTACTACTACTACTACTACTACTACTACTACTACTACTACTACTACTACTACTACTACTACTACTACTACTACTACTACTACTACTACTACTACTACTACTACTACTACTACTACTACTACTACTACTACTACTACTACTACTACTACTACTACTACTACTACTACTACTACTACTACTACTACTACTACTACTACTACTACTACTACTACTAATACTACTACTACTACTACTACTGATACTACTACTACTACTACTACTACTACTACTACTACTACTACTACTACTACTACTACTACTACTACTACTACTACTACTACTACTACTACTACTACTACTACTACTACTACTACTACTACTACTACTACTACTACTACTACTACTACTACTACTACTACTACTACTACTACTACTACTACTACTACTACTACTACTACTACTACTACTACTACTACTACTACTACTACTACTACTACTACTACTACTACTACCCCCACCACTACTACTACTACAACTACTACTACTACTACTACTACTACTACTACTACTACTACTACTACTACTACTACTACTACTACTACTACTACTACTACTACTACTACTACTACTACTACTACTACTACTACTACTACTACTACTACTACTACTATATCATAGTTCTTCTCGACTTATCTGCTGCTTTCGACACAATTGATCATACTATACTGTTACATCGCCTCGAAAGCATTGGACTAAGTGGAGTGGTTCTTGCCTGGTTCACCTCTTACCTCAGTGACCGAACATACTCAATATACATAGAAAAACATAAAACCAAACCCCGCACACTATCACACGGAGTTCCACAAGGAT
Source organism: Osedax fenrisi (assembly GCA_964019155.1). NCBI lineage: Eukaryota > Metazoa > Annelida > Polychaeta > Sabellida > Siboglinidae > Osedax > Osedax fenrisi. Next base: position 751,651 of record OZ025242.1, read on the forward strand.
CCGTCCTAGGCCCCATCCTCTTTAATATATACATATCTCCCCTATTGGATATATTAGATAACTACCCTGATATTCACTTCCACACCTATGCTGACGACTCACACATTTACTGCAACTTACCAAACCCACCAACAAACATAGCTACACTAAACAACTGTCTAGAAGATATTCGACGCTGGCTCTCAACCAACTCACTATCACTAAACACCCATAAAACACAAGCGATACTAATCAATACCACAAAAACCATACCAATCGTCCCACTCATTCAGATAAACAACCACGACATAAAATTCTCCCCCTGCGTAAAAAATCTCGGAATCACAATTGACCAAACATTGAATTTCACCCAATATACAATTGATTTATCCAAATCTATTAACCGAACACTACACACAATCAGACTAATAAGACCATCTATAACCACAGAACTATCAAAATTACTAGCAACATCCCTCATACTTCCACGACTTGACTACTGTAACTCTATACTTCATAGACTCCCCAAAAACTCACTAATACCACTCAACCGATTACTGAATTCCACTGCACGAACTGTCTACAGAATCCCCAAATACTCCAGGACTCACATAACTCCATACCTAAAATCTCTTCACTGGCTTCCCATCACACAACGTATCCAATACAAAACCTTACTGATATCCCACCAAGTCATTCATCACAATCACCCCGACTACCTTACTGATATACTAATAGAAAATAACACATCTAGAATACAACGTAAAATCAATAAATACAAATTACATATACATAATCCAAAACACATATCACGCAAACAAGAAACAGCATTCTCAATATCTGCCCCAAAATTATGGAATAACCTCCCTTACAATATAAGAGAAATCACCTCAACCCCACTCTTTAAACGTAAATTAAAAACACACCTGTTCGAAATTGCATATAAATAAATCCGAAAACACGGCCGAAAACTCACACGATGTTGATGGCAGTGTATAAACCATTAGGTTACAAGGTTACTACTACTACTACTACTACTACTACTACTACTACTACTACTACTACTACTACTACTACTACTACTACTACTACTACTACTACTACTACTACTACTACTACTACTACTACTACTACTACTACTACTACTACTACTACTACTACTACTACTACTACTACTACTACTACTACTACTACTACTACTACTACTACTACTACTACTACTACTACTACTACTACTACTACTACTACTACTACTACTACTACTACTACTACTACTACTACTACTACTACTACTACTACTACTACTACTACTACTACTACTACTACTACTACTACTACTACTACTACTACTACTACTACTACTACTACTACTACTACTACTACTACTACTACTACTACTACTACTACTACTACTACTACTACTACTACTACTACTACTACTACTACTACTACTACTACTACTACTACTACTACTACTACTACTACTACTACTACTACTACTACTACTACTACTACTACTACTACTACTATCAATCAATCAATACGATTTATTTATACACTCAAAGTTAGCATGAAAATGCTCGTGCAAGTGTTAAACGAGAGAAACGAAAAAATATAAACATTATAAACAAAAACAATTTAAATTAATCAGCGCATGGCTAGAATATATTTTTTAACATTACGTTTAAAAGCATCATGATTAGAAATCATACGGATACTTAGAGGAAGTTGATTCCAGTTTAACGGAGCAGAATAAACAAAAGCTCCATTTAGAGTACGCGATAGTCGACATCTGTCAGAGGATAGCAAATATCTATCATCGGTAGAACGGAGGGTTCGAGTCGATAATTTAGGTTTTAACATCTCATTGATGTATTGTGGTTTAGCGGTTAGTAACGACTTATGTACTATACAAAGTTGTCTGTATAATGTTCTTTATTTCATAGATAGCATTTTGATAGACTTCATCTTCAACGTTATGCTAGAGTGATCGGTACGTGGTTGTTTAAAAATCAAACGTACAGATGATCGAATGATTCGTGTGAGAGGACGAATTCGGCACTCGGGTAAACCTTGAAGGATAGAGCAGCAGTAGTCAATGGGTGACATTGCTAATGAATTAACAAGTATTCGGCAGAGGTCATTGTTGATATATTTACGAATATTACGTATCATATGTAGCTGGTAATTCGAACGTTGACATATGTTGTTGATTTGCTTCTTAAAGGTTAAGTCATCATCTATTGTAAAACCAAGATATCGTATAGAACTACTTGGTTCTACTATAATACCATTCACAGATATCACCGGGAAATCGTAGTATGTTTCCGGAATGTTGATTAGCTCAGATTTAGAAGCGTTAAGCAGCAGCATATTATTCAATAGCCATGCACGTATTTCGGTAGCACATAGTGAGAGATCATTTCTGTTGGAAGTAGAATGACGAGACAGAGATGTGTATAAAAGTATATCATCGGCGTAAAGATGATAATGAATTGATGGGTAGGATTTAATTATATTAGTGAGAGGCGCAATATAAATTAAGAATAGAAGTGGGCCTAGAACTGAGCCTTGGGGAACACCCGTAGTTATAAGTTTAGTTATAGAGATGGAAGAGCCAGTTTTCACAGCAAAGGTACGATATTTAAAGAATGATATTAGCCAAGAAAGTGCTATTCCATCAACACCTATGTCACGTAATCTATTAGTTAGAATGTCATGGTCAAGGGTATCAAACGCTGCTGATAGATCTAATAACAAAAGTTGAATAGGAGATTCAGTGTCAAGTGAGTTAAGTATATTGCTGATGACATGATTTAAACACGTTTCAGTGCTATGGTTAGGTCTATAGGCACTTTGAAAAGGGTCAATGATATTATTAATTTCAAGATAGTATATTAATTGCTTAAAAACTACCTTTTCTAGAATTTTAGATATAGTAGAGAGTTGAGAAATTGGACGGTAGTTACATAGAGAGTTTTTATCAAGATTATTTTTCTTGAGAATAGGTGATATTAGTGCATGTTTAAAGTCAATTGGGACAGTGCCATAACTTAAAGAATTTTTAAATATAGTAGTAAGATATATAGAAAGTGCGGGTGCAATTTTTTTCATAAGAGATAGTGGAATGGAGTCAAGGGGAGAGGAAGATTTAGATGATAGAATGAGTAATTCAATATAGTCAGTAGATGGTGGAGTAAAGGAAGATAATAAAAAGGAAATAGATGGTGGTGTATAAGGTAAAGTGGGTAGTGCAATACAAATAAGATTGTAAATAGTCTGTCTGATTATTTCAATCTTATTTGTGAAAAAAGAAGAAAATTGATTGCATAAATCAGAAGAAATAATATCAGGAAGAATTTTCTCTTTAGTTTTTCCCATAAGGCTGTCGCTCACATTATACAGTAACTTAGCTATATTTCCACAGTTTACTATTTTATTGTGGTAATATGATATTTTGGCCATTTTAATAGATTCTTTGAAGGTAGTTGAGGCTTCAATTAGTGCAATTTTATTGTTTTCCGTTTGGTTTTTGGAAAAACATCTCTCGGCTTTACGCAAGTGTTTTTTGGCTCTTATGTTTTCGGAATTAAACCAATGGTTATTATTAGTGTCAATAATATGTTTAGTTTTTTGTGGCGAATGTGTACTTAACAGGTGGGAGAGGCAGTTATTTAGATTTAACATAGTGATGTCATTTCGATCATTGAGAATAAGTACATGAAGGTCACTAAGAAAGTTAGTAATCGAGATGTTAGATATATTACGATAATAAATTGTTTTCTTAATGGGTTTAGTAGGCATTGGGTAGTTTACTGTAAAATACACCGCATAGTGATCAGATAATAGATGTTTAGTATCCAAAATAGAAATTATTAATGACGAGTTAATACAAGAGAAAACGAGATCAAGTGTATTTCCTGAAATATGCGTGAAAGAATTTACATGTTGTTGAAGTGAATGAGATTGCATAAGTACTACTACTACTACTACTACTACTACTACTACTACTACTACTACTACTACTACTACTACTACTACTACTACTACTACTACTACTACTACTACTACTACTACTACTACTACTACTACTACTACTACTACTACTACTACTACTACTACTACTACTACTACTACTACTACTACTACTACTACTACTACTACTACTACTACTACTACTACTACTACTACTACTACTACTACTACTACTACTACTACTACTACTACTACTACTACTACTACTACTACTACTACTACTACTACTACTACTACTACTACTACTACTACTACTACTACTACTACTACTACCCACACTACTACTACTACTACTACTACTACTACTACTACTACTACTACTACTACTACTACTACTACTACTACTACTACTACTACTACTACTACTACTACTACTACTACTACTACTACTACTACTACTACTACTACTACTACTACTACTACTACTACTACTACTACTACTACTACTACTACTACTACTACTACTACTACTACTACTACTACTACTACTACTACTACTACTACTACTACTACTACTACTACTACTACTACTACTACTACTACTACTACTACTACTACTACTACTACTACTACTACTACTACTACTACTACTACTACTACTACTACTACTACTACTACTACTACTACTACTACTACTACTACTACTACTACTACTACTACTACTACTACTACTACTACTACTACTACTACTACTACTACTACTACTACTACTACTACTACTACTACTACTACTACTACTACTACTACTACTACTACTACTACTACTAATACTAATACTAATACTACTACTACTACATTCCATACCTACCTGCATTTACTGTACTGCCATTCATTACATACCAGCCTACAGTGACAATATGTTGTACCATGGCCTACTTACTCTATCTACACTGTGTAGCTACTTGGAGCTGATGGGTACAGCTGTACCTAATGCTGTGTTCAATGCTAATCTGGCAGTAATTCACCACCACCACCGCCGCCATAACAACATATCAAATATAGCCTATGTAAGCAGTAGTTGGTCAATATGTACACACACATACATACAATATATATATTGATATCATTATTAGTATGTCCATTATTGTTGCAGGATTGAGAAGGTGAGAAGCTTAATTATATTGTTTGAAATCAAATAAATACAGCCTTACATACATACCCACACACCTACACATACATACACGCACACATACACGCACACATACACGCACATACACAATTCACATGCCTCCTCCACTATTAGTTGACAATGATATACAGGCCCCCCCTGCACAATACCCCACCTCCCCCCCTGCACCCCATGCACCCCTGCACTGTTATATATAACATAACCACTCGGTGGGAATATAGATAACGATTGTGTGCCTGCATGACGATAGTGAGAGAAAGAGGGAGTGCGTGTGGCTATGTGTGGGTGTGTGTGTGGGTGTGTGGGTGTGTGTGTGTGTGCGGCTAGTTAGTCATTAGACTACCGGTCACAGAACTAGCTAGACGTGTATGTGTGTGTTGTTTAGGTACACCTACAGCAGCATTATAAAGGTCAGTGTATTATGTCATCAGGATTATGTAACAGTGTATGTTGTTTGTGTTTGAATGTTTAACTATTGTTATTATTTATAATAATAAAATAATATATCCACAGTATATTAAATGTGTCTTATTTCTATGAAATTGTGCCTTACTTATTATATATAAATAATAATATATGTATAATATATATAATAAATACATGTATATATATATATATATATATATATATATATATATATATTAATAGTATCATAATAGCTTAATATTTATGTTATATATATATATATATATATATATACATATATTATACATATAATATATATACTTTTTATGAATATATAAATCATTAATTAAATAAATAAAAAGCATGACACAAAAGACAAACTATTAACACAGATCTATAAATAGCATGAATGCAACAACACTGTAAGCTGATAACAGTGTGGCAATATTTCATCCCAGCTCCCTAGGCTATATAGTGTTTCATACTAATGGCTAATACTAATAATTCATATTAGTAGTGCATATGAAACCACTGTCTATTAAATAACATATTTACATAATGGATAACCGCTAACTTCCGACAATATAGTAGTAGTTATATACTACTAGTTATATACTATAGTTTAGACGAGATGAGTTAAGCTTTATCATCGCGTTAAGCTGTAGCCCCTCGAGAATGTAACCCTTTAGTAGCTTACCCCAGAGGGGCTACTCGCTGACATATTGAGCACCCCCTGATTAACCTAACCCCCCACCCCCCCCGCTGCCCTCTTACAACAGACAACCACTCGTATCAAAGTCGACGCTGCCCCTCAGTTCTTCAGCACCACCACCGCTACTACCACCGCTACTACCACCACCAGTACTACCACCGCTACTACCACCAGTACTACCACTAGTAGCACCTCGGATCGCCTATTCTCCGATCTAGTGTGCGCGCAGAAAGCCGCAGTCAAGCGAGACTCCACCGTCAAGAATCGTATCTACGACGACAAATTCGACGGCCGAAAACCGCAGCCCCCACCCATCCTCGCTAAGCCGACCTTCAAGAACCTGTCCTTCATCAGCGGCGTCGGTCAAAACACCGCCGCCCCCGCCGGTCAAGCGCAGCCGTTCATTCCGTCGACGCCCACGCCCGACGTACCCAAACATTTCATCATCATCGATAGACCGCCCGCCTCGCCGCTATCCACCGCCTCCTCGTCGTCTTGTTCGTCCCCCGCCCCCTCCGTCAAGATGGCGGCACCCCTACCCGTCAAGATGGGTCTACCGGACGAGTACAGCGCCACCGCCATCGACTTCGGACGTCCCACCGCCGGTCCTACGATCGACATCGCCGCAGAGGTCACTCCGTCCAGCGTAGAGGTCACCGAGGACAGCGCGGAGGTCACCACCGAAGTAGCGGATGTCAACACCGACGACGACGGTGATTTAGAGGTCACGGAAGAGGCTCGTCGAAAGGTTGGCGCATGACTATCTTTCTATCTCTCTTTAACTCTTTCTCTCTCTCTATCTATCCCTTTCACGGTATATGAACATATGTAATAAATATACATGAATGCATGTGCTTACCATACTGATACCAAACTGATACCATACTGATGCCAAACTGATGCCATACTGATACCCTTACTCTCCTACTTAACTTCATAGTTTCACCACTTAATAATATAGTTTTAGAATTACACAAACAATAGAATGAGTACAGTAATCGTCATCATAGAACATGGTTGTGTTATAAAAGTTGTGAATTGTTAGGTTTTAATCAAATAGGGCGTAATAGTGTAATTGTTCTCGTATTTAGTTATTGATTGATAGTTTATTCATACACGAATATAACTAAAGTGATATATATTATCTAGACAGTGTTATCTTTTGTCTAGATGTAAAGTTTTCAACTATAATAAATGATTAGTAATCGTTATAAATAACTATACAAAGATTCGATTAAAAGTTAAATATGACATATTCATCGTGAGGAATATTGCATACCACCGCAGCTGAGACTTTGAAGTATCAATCTCCAATAGTTCTTTAGATTAACATCACAGACCTGCAGATATCTAATCACCTTGATCGAAGCTCTTTCACAGACCTGCAGATATCTAATCACCTTGATCGAAGCTCTTTACAATTTACACTTTTATAGAAAGCTTATAAGACACGTAGGTGGTTATTTTAATAATTCAACAATTATATTTAATTAAGCAAAAGAAAATCGTTGTGCACATTATTGAAGTAATAACATTGAACTATTTTGTGTTGTGCACATTATATGAAACAAAATCGTGATATTAACCTTTAACCCCGTCGAGTCTGGTGGTTGTTCGTTTAGATAAACCACACGAATAGAGAATACAAGTAATTAAGGATGCGTAAAACTCGTGATTCAATAATCTGTTTAGTATTATTGAAGTGAATTGAATTATATTTATATTTATATTTAATATTTATTTTATATTTATATTTAATGCGAATCGTATTATATTTAATTAATAATCTACATACTAGTATTGAACCCAGCAACAACTGAGATTATCATAAAAGATAAACCCTAGATTCTAAGCCTCATTAGTATTGTATATATAACCTACTCTATAGTACTAAGAAGATAAACTGAATCATGGCTTCAGTCTAGCCACATATTTATAAGTTTAGTTTTTCACAGGTATCTTAAGTAAGATAATAAGTTAATGATGCATCGATTAGAATGCATCGCTTATCATTTATAGCATGTTTTATTATTTCCATCGCTTATTTATGATTCACGGCAATAAACAACATTAAGAGATATTCTATAAGAGATAGCGCTCGGTGCAAAGATATTCCGTCGTAAGCATGCCTCGATAATGCATCCCTATATATATTTATATATATACGTATATAAATATATATTACTTTGATACGTGAATTTTAATATTTTAAATGAAACATATCTTTGCATGCGGTTAATTTCACTGGAGTCATCATCGTAACCCTAATTAACCCAGCTAGTTCCCAGTACCGTTTGTTTCGAGCAGGCCTCCGCAGGAGAGAATAGGATTTTTACAGATCTTATATAAGAGGTATTATGCAATAAATGTACGGGAGGCTCTACTTACGACCTCTAATTACGACCTCTAGTGGTGGCTTTCACAATCAAAATCATTTTATTTGTTCTCCGTCAATACCATACTTATCCCCTACCATTGTTTGCATTAAGTATAATCATTATATATATATATATATATATATATATATACGTAAATATATATATATATATATATATACGTAGATATATATATATATATATGTATACATATATATATATGTGTACTATGGAATTATAATAGAATGTTTGATTAATAGTGACCCAGGCTTTTCTTTGTTAATGTGCCTGTAGTGTAGTATACTGCCATGGTGCATTAACTAATGTAAAGCTTGCCACATAGGTGTCACCAGTAGTAGTAAGAACCTTTGAAATTATTTTAATCACTAATTTTTTTTTAATACACAATCTATTTATTTAAAAATATAACTCATTAGTTAACGTAATAATATATATATATATATATATATATGTAATATAATATTTCATGATCTATATTTAGAAAATATTATTTACTATCTTTTATAATTACTTTTTTCATACATATATATTTTATTTTATATATATTTTATAGTTGTATATTGATATATATATATATATATATATGTATATTTATACCTAGTAGGTATTACCTGCTATATATTTTAATCATATCAATAATTTATAAAAAATGATAATAATTAATTGAAATACTATTCAATGGTAAAAAACATATAATTACATGCATAGTAGTGTATTAGAAACGTGCCCAAACAGGATCGTAATGAATTATAATAATCTATTAACGCGCGCGTGTGTTAAATACCCCCTTTAGGTACCTACTGATAGGGTAAACATGTAGTCTATTAATAGAAACTTGTACGCAATCGCAATGGTGTAGAGCAGTGGTTCCCAACCTTTGTTCACCGTGACCCTTTTTCGATAATTTTTATTTTAAAAATACCACGACCCAATGATAAATTTTTGTATTTTTAAACTTTAGTCATAAACGAATACTATAAACTATAATATATAAATATGTTTAGAAATTGGCTCACGACCCAACAAACCCAAACCAATGACCCAAATGTGGGTCATGAGTCATAGATTGGGAACCATTACTGTAGATAGACAGCGATATAGCGCACAGCTTCACGTCACATCAGTGTGTCATGTAGTACACCTCGGGGATGTTGGTTAGAACCTATGCGTAGATAAGGTGTCAGCTGCTACTTTGGGTCAAAGTTCACGACGCCCGCGATATGCGACTCTTATTATCTTTGTTATTATGCGTACCCTCGTACACATCATATACCCCACTCGTACACACCATATACCCCACTCGTACACATCATATACCCCACTTGTACACACTATATACCCCACTCGTACACATCATATACCCCACTCGTACACTACACCTATCACACGGTCACATGACCTCCACCGTCATCACATCTAGAGTCAAGCCGCCTCCGCTGCCAAAGTTGTCGAAGAAATCATTGAAACGGAGAGAGGGTACGCGGCCTCTCTGCGAGCCTTCATTCAAGTGTTTCTAGTGGACGCTAGCCCACCGGTTAGTCATGTGATCTCTATCCACCCTAATCCACCCTATACAGCCTCCCTATACGGCTAGCCTATTGTCTGCCACGATACCGAGGACAGGACACGTACGCCACGTTATCTTCCATTCAAAGATTGAAATCATTGAAATATACCACTGATGTGCTGCGTTTTTCTAACGTACCGCAGTCCCACCCGTATGCTTATACATGTAAACTCAAGTGGTACTGTGGGACTGTGGTACTATGGTACTGTGGGACTGTGGGACTGTGGTACTGTGGGACTGTGGGACTGTGGTACTGTGGGACTGTGGGACTGTGGGACTGTGGTATTGAAGGACTGTGGGACTGTGGTACTGAAGGACTGTGGTACTATGGTACTATGGTACTGTGGTACTGTGGGACTGTGGGACTGTGGTACTGAAGGACTGTGGTACTATGGTACTATGGTACTGTGGTACTGTGGGACTGTGGGACTGTGGTACTGAAGGACTGTGGTACTATGGTACTATGGTACTGTGGTACTGTGGGACTGTGGGACTGTGGGACTGTGGTACTGAAGGACTGTGGTACTATGGTACTATGGTACTGTGGTACTGTGGTACTGTGGGACTGTGGTACTGAAGGACTGTGGTACTATGGTACTATGGTACTGTGGTACTGTGGGACTGTGGGACTGTGGTACTGTGGGACTGTGGTACTGTGGTACTATGGTACTGTGGTATTGAAGGACTGTGGAACTGTGGGACTGTGGTACTGTGGTACGGAAGGACTGTGGTACTGTGGGACTGTGGTACTGTGGTACGTTACAAAAAACGCACCCTGAAAAGTATCTTGTGGGAGTACAAATTAACCGTTGTAGAGATTGTGAGCCTTTCATGTCTTGTCCATGGTGATACCAAACAATCTAACTCTAGAACAGATCGAACTTAAATTGACCTTGAATTAACCTTGAAATATATATGTTGTGTGATAATAGGAGTGATTTAAATTTGTGTATTAAAAATTGTAGTTTGAAAATTTAAAAATGTGTTTCATATTTGAATATAGAAGGCAAAGTTTGAATAAATATTATCAAATAATTTGAAAATAATTCAAAATCATAAAAATTAAATGAACTTTATAAGTATATTCTATAGATATACAAGTATAACATGAAAGGTGTCAGCAATATAAATGCATTATTGTATATAAAATGTTAGTACAGACAATATATACAAATAGAATACATACTACATACATAGCCAGCTATACAGGTGTACTATAAGTGAAGACCATTCATACTTAAGGGCTATACTATAGACTCATGCAAGAACAGATATGCAATTCCATTATTGTTATAAAAAGTGGTATTCTATACAATATATATATAGTATTGTAAAGGTATACAATACTATATAGGTATATAGATAGTTGTTATGTTATAGGGTTATTGAGTGTTAGAAATACATTCATTATATATATATATATGAATTTTTATTCATATAAAAAATATATATATATACATATAAATATAAAGTATCATACATGGAAATGCATTATTATTACATATACAATATTATCTATTAGATATCTTATCTATTATTATATAATCATATTATATAGTATACATCAGGTCAAGTTCAAATAATATATTGCAGATGAACACACATTACAACTTATCTGCTGTTGATTCCAATTATAGAATACTATTCAGAATAATAACTTGTATTCTATAAATAGATTGATTATAAATTTTGTAATATAATTACAACTATCATATAGAAATATATATATATATATATTTATATAATATAATTACAAATAATATTGAGTATAACCCAAAATAATATACAATAGAATCTATCTTTAAAATAATTAAAAAATATATTCATAGCATAAATCACGACAAATTAATTAATTTACTATATCTACTGCGATTTCATGCAAACTATATTAGTGTAATTATTAAATATATTATTATTATTAATTAATTAAATTCTATTAACGTACTAAATTATATATAGTGTGTATTAAAACGAAATTACACTATATAGTAGTATGCTAAAATATTATAATAACTTAGATTTTATTTCAAATTGTAATACATTTTTATTTAATAACAAGTTAAAGAGTTATAGGTTAACCTCTCGGTTATATTGCATAATACATTCTAACACCTGTTGGCAATCTAAACAATGATAATTAATTATAATTGTTATCTTTATTTCCACAGTTATATACCGAACAATATCTACTATTTCCAATACTATATATTTTTCAGAATTCATATAAACTTTGAACATTTTAATTTGATTAACTGGCCCCACTGAAGCTATAGGTGGCGCTACTGTATATCGACTATAGCGAGTGGGTACCAACCCCTCCCCGGTATGTAGTTAAACCACACGCAGCGAGATGTTATAATAAGTATACATGTTATTTTCACATATATTTTATCTAATATTGTTGTAAACTGTAGAGAATATTTTTCTTGTGAAATCTGTAGACTTTATTTAATAAGTAAATCGTTTCTGTACATTTGCTAATGTCATGTTTCTGCAATTGTAAATAAAGTCTATTATTGGATTAACGATTACTAAATTAATGTTTTTTGTGTTTTTGTGTATTTATTCGCTTGAATAAGCAACGTACGAATCCTTCTTTATTAACCTTTGACACATTGATCTATACGAAACATTGATGCCTCAACAGAATTAATACAAACACTAACTTTATTTAATAAACTTGTATAAATCTTGTTAGACCTAACGAAAACAATTAATTCTCTGTTAATTGTATTAAATGGACACACTCGAGATTTTATATATGTATATATATATATATATATATTTATATATATATATATATATATATATATATATATATATATAATTTATAATTGTAAATCAATATAAATGAATGATAAAATTGATAAATTAATCTATGTAAATTAAAGTGAAAATCAAACGTAAATATCACGCTATCACGTGCGACGTTCCACCTGATCGTCAGTAACAACCATACACTGTGTATAAGTAAGAGGTATAGCGCAATGGTAGGTACACATTGACGATGAGTCAACGCTAATGAGTCATTACTAACCGGCTTGCGTATCCGTGATCTCATGCGAAGTGATCTCGCGCGCAGACTTAATCTCAATGATTATTTATAACGACGGCACCGTACGCCGCGCACGAGATCACAGGTCACCGCTCTGGCTTCGAGACAGGCAGGGCTACCGTTAAGCTAATTTCGTACGGCTAACTATAATACAGCGCTAAAGATGTTCGCGTCGCATCTAGATCTGTATGTCGATCTTACTCGCGTTCACCTCCTAGATCGACGGACTAGACAAAGGCAAGCTCTGCGGTAACATCGTCCAGGTGTGTCTCCTGTCGGAAGATCTTCACGCTGCGATGATGACTCACGCGCATATAGGTCAGAGGTCATCGAGTTAGAGTAACCCCGCCCCCTAACATCCAGCCCCACTACAGAGCAGTGTCTAATGGACTGGCTGACAAAAATCCGAGACATCTATTCGAAGTACTTTAGGAGCTATAAGGATTCGTCGGAACTATACGAACAGGTAGGCGTGTACTTTAGCCTGTCACTCACTTTAGCTCCATAGATCTTTGCGCTGCGGTTTTATACAAGTAGGTTTCGAGGCAGTCATTGGCGCTTATACAAAGCCATTACAAGCCGTTTTATTGCGCCGCAGTTAAAATGTATAATGTAAAAGATGCACGCTTTGAAATCTAATTCTATTTGTGTAGAACTTACACCATGAATAATTAATTAATTGATATTTAAAAAATTATATATTTGTCATACTTTGTGTGAACTAAAGAAGCTAGTTTCACCGGTTAATTATGTAAGTTTGCGTAATTACCTATTATCATTTTATGATTATTTATGTTAATTAATTATTAAATATTATCAATTCCCTGAATATTAAAATTTGAAAATCAATTATATATACTATAAAAATATATTATTTTTAAAATACTAAATTTGATCAGTAACATTTGAATATTACTTATTTAATATTTACAATATTTATATTCATAATGTACATCTTCATTTCTAATACATGTAGTGAGTGCAGCACTACCAGTAATTAGACAAGATTATGGCTCGATATATAGCTTTTATTACTTTGTAATCTAATCTTAAACATACTAAATCATCTCTTAGTATCAGTGAAACACAAACAAATCATCGCACTATTAAGTCTCGATTATGATTAAATTGAATGTATGAATGATTCAATTGCGAAACTCTTGAAGGATATCATAAATTATTTTAAAGATAATGTATATTTGATTATTTTAAAGTAATATAATTTAAAAAAAATTAAATCGAAAGCTCCCTTTAGCTAATGTAACTGTATAAATGAAGCTTAACCTCGCGACACATCGGACATCATTAACTAATTGATTCCTACGATAACACTCCCCGCCCCGCCGCACCGCAGTACAAAAACAACGACTGCATCCAATTCTACTTCAAACGAGTGGTCGACCACCTGAACCAACAGCCCACCGGTCAAACAAAGGTGTTCGATATCGACTCTGTGCTACTGAAACCCGTGCAACGCCTAACCAAGTACCCGCTGCTCTTGGAGGAACTACACAAGGTCGTTGTAGTAGCGGTATATGACCTATGCATTAATCGGGGCTAAAGTACAGCGTGTATATTGTTACTTTGGTGAAGTGCTTACATCCAATCAAGGAACTAGATGAAGTGAAACACTTATAACCATATATGGCTCTAATGTCCCTTCGAAGCCGCTCTCATGTTTGGGCATCTATGATTATAACGAGAGCCGATCATTTATTTATACACAATATATAAGATCACTTCTAAATATTATTGTAAGACCCATTTTAATGGTCCGAACGAGGCTCGAACCCGCGACCTACTGCTCGTGTGTCTGACGCCTTAGCCAGCTGAGCCACGCAGTGTCTCACTACTACCCGTGTATGTTACGTCCTATTTACGATTGCGTCGAAGTGACGCTTCGTTATTTTGAAATATCATTTGACCAGTGTTATGCCATCTTCACTTACAACTTAACTTAATCATTTATATTTATTTTTAAATGGTTAATTGACTACAAAATCACGTGGTAGTTATGGGCGTCGCGAGAAGGAAACAAAAATAAAATAAATAAAGTACAGTAAAATGAAGGAAAAGGGAGGGTAGGTTACGATGTTAATAGGTGCGCGCGGAGAGTATATATATAATACTTGTGCATTAACACTGACCTTTCACCGAAACAGAAAATACCAGAACACGACCCCCGACAACAGTTATTGATCAGCGCAATCTACGAGTTCACGTCGGTCGTCATGGAGATCAACACAGACATTAAGAGTCTCGAGATAGGTAACTTGATGAGTCATTAGCTATTAACAATCCTAACGAACATGTCTATAGACACATTCTACATGTACCTCCATGTAATCCATATCTCCTATTACTAAACAATCCATACATATACACAAATATATCACATATACGCGCGCTCGTGCCAGCTCACCCATAACCATACCCGCACACACCCCCACCCCCATACACACCCCCCCATACACACCCCCCCACCCTCACAGTAAAGATGAGTCGTATAGATGACGGCAGATCGACGATCTCTAAGATGACAGTTCACTCCGCAAGGAAGATGATGCAGCGAGCGAAACAGAACTGTATATCTACAGTTAGTCCTTGCTAAGTCCTTGCTTAGTCCTTGCTTAGTCCTTGCTTAGTACTTGCTTAGTCCTTGCTTAGTCCTTGCTTAGTCCTGCTTAGTCCTTGTTTAGTCCTTGCTTAGTCCTTGCTTAGTCCTTGCTTAGTCCTTGCTTAGTCCTTGCTTAGTCCTTACTGCTTAGTCATTGCTTAGTCCTTACTTAGTCCTTACCGCTTAGTCCTTACCGCTTAGTCCTTGCTTAGTCCTTGCTTAGTCCTTACTTAGTCCTTGCTTAGTCCTTGCTTAGTCCTTACTGCTTAGTCATTGCTTAGTCCTTACTTAGTCCTTACCGCTTAGTCATTGCTTAGTCCTTACCGCTTAGTCCTTGCTTAGTCCTTGCTTAGTCCTTGCTTAGTCCTTGCTTAGTCCTTGTTTAGTCCTTGCTTAGTCCTTACTGCTTAGTCATTGCTTAGTCCTTACTTAGTCCTTACCGCTTAGTCATTGCTTAGTCCTTACCGCTTAGTCCTTGCTTAGTCCTTGCTTAGTCCTTGCTTAGTCCTTGCTTAGTCCTTGCTTAGTCCTTACCGCTTAGTCCTTACTTAGTCCTTACCGCTTAGTCCTTGCTTAGTCCTTACTTAGTCCTTGTTTAGTCCTTACCGCTTAGTCCTTGCTTAGTCCTTGTTTAGTCCTTACTGCTTAGTCCTTACTGCTTAGTCATTGCTTAGTCCTTGCTTAGTCCTTGCTTAGTCCTTACTGCTTAGTCATTGCTTAGTCCTTACTTAGTCCTTACCGCTTAGTCCTTACTTAGTCCTTACCGCTTAGTCCTTACCGCTTAGTCCTTGTTTAGTCCTTACTTAGTCCTTGCTTAGTCCTTGCTTAGTCCTTGTTTAGTCCTTGCTTAGTCCTTACTGCTTAGTCATTGCTTAGTCCTTACTTAGTCCTTACCGCTTAGTCATTGCTTAGTCCTTACCGCTTAGTCCTTGCTTAGTCCTTGCTTAGTCCTTACCGCTTAGTCCTTACTTAGTCCTTACCGCTTAGTCCTTACTTAGTCCTTGTTTAGTCCTTACTTAGTCCTTGCTTAGTCCTTGCTTAGTCCTTACCGCTTAGTCCTTACTTAGTCCTTACCGCTTAGTCCTTACCGCTTAGTCCTTACTTAGTCCTTACCGCTTAGTCCTTACCGCTTAGTCCTTACCGCTTAGTCCTTACTTAGTCCTTACCGCTTAGTCCTTACCGCTTAGTCCTTACTTAGTCCTTACCGCTTAGTCCTTACCACTTAGTCCTTGTTTAGTCCTTACTTAGTCCTTGCTTAGTCCTTACTTAGTCCTTACCGCTTAGTCCTTACTTAGTCCTTACCGCTTAGTCCTTGCTTAGTCCTTGCTTAGTCCTTACTTAGTCCTTACTTAGTCCTTGCTTAGTCCTTACTTAGTCCTTGCTTAGTCCTTGCTTAGTCCTTGCTTAGTCCTTGCTTAGTCCTTGCTTAGTCCTTACTTAGTCCTTACTTAGTCCTTGCTTAGTCCTTGCTTAGTCCTTACTGCTTAGTCCTTACCGCTTAGTCCTTACTTAGTCCTTACTTAGTCCTTGCTTAGTCCTTACTGCTTAGTCCTTACCGCTTAGTCCTTACCGCTTAGTCCTTACTTAGTCCTTACTTAGTCCTTACCGCTTAGTCCTTACTTAGTCCTTACTTAGTCCTTACTTAGTCCTTACTTAGTCCTTGCTTAGTCCTTGCTTAGTCCTTACTTAGTCCTTACTTAGGGCCTACGGGGGCCAGTTGTTCGGAGAAATGATTAATTATCTAACGATAATCCTAGATGATATTTAACATTACGGATATAGCTAAGGATTTTTTTCGGATAATTCTATGAACATTTATTTTCTCAGAAAAACTGGACCCCGAATCTTTAAATTCGTCTTCGTATTCTATTAAATAGACATATACTCGTAATACATACGAATTCATGAATGCATGTGTAAGAGTTGTTATTGCATACATTTCTTAAGTCACGCCTAATTCATTAACGTTATGAATGTATTTGATGGTAAGTTATTCACATCGATGATGTAATACGACTATGATGTAATACGACTATGATGTAATACGACTATGATGTAATACGACGATGATGTAATACGACTATGACCCATACATAATAGTGCTACGAAGACATTCCGTTCAAAACGCTGCTAGAACAATTACGTATCGTGAAGGGAACAGTGGAGAAGTTTCTAAAGAACTTGAGGAGTTACATCGACAAACTGAAGGTAGTACTGAAGGTGGCGCTAGTAGTAGTGCTTGTAGAAGTATTAGTAGCAGTAGCAGTAGCAGTAGCAGTAGCAGTAGCAGTAGCAGTAGCAGTAGCAGTAGCAGTAGCAGTAGCAGTAGTAGTAGTAGTAGTAGTAGTAGTAGTAGTAGTAGTAGTAGCAGAATAAGCAGCAGCAGAGGTAGTAAATTAAGAATGCATAACAAATATTCTATTCAATGTTGATTAGACAGCTCTCAATATCTATGCGAACATAAGTACACAACAGTTCCCCTCCCCTGTTGACAGGTTGTTCTAGAAGAGTGTGAGAGATTAGCTAAAGATCTTCACAGCCAGATCCGAGAGTTTGACAACAAGAGCGAGTTCACGTCCCAGTTTCACCTCGCTCACTGTCATATCATAGGCGAGGTGTTCACAGAATACGTTCGTACGCGCGAAACTTACGAGTTCTGGGCAATATCAGTTTAAATATCAGAAAAATCAGTCTAAATCTGCGTTCGAATTTGAAATATCATATTAATATTTACCCTAAATTTAGAAAAATAATATTCTTATAAATGAATTTACGTTCAACTATTTTTATATCTCACAATAACAGTAGAAAATAGCAATTCAATTATTGACATAAATGTCTGTAGACATGCGAGTGACATTATCTTCTACATTAATCAATACTAAGATCGGTGTAACGATGTATATTTACGTATATCTCGGGGAATTATTAGTCGCGCATAGATCTAGAATCATTTTCTAGAGAATAATAATAATAATAATATTTATTAGAAGAATTTCGTTTGTTTTCTTTTTTGTTTTCTTTTTTGTTTTCTAGTTTATACTATAAATATGCTTTGTCCTGCTAAGGGGCTTCACAATAATAAAGTTAGATATTCATAGCGAGATAAACGCCAGGCGTTAGTTACTACACGCTCGAGTGACTACATCTCTGTGTCTACAGAATAGTTACATGCAGAGCATGGTGATAGAACAGCTAAGCTCCCTGGTGAACGTGTTCAGAGGCCCCGAGAACACCATTAAGAAATACACGAACAGAAAGCTCGATTACGATCGGTTACGATCCAAGAGTAACATCGGCCCCAATGTTAGTGTTGGTGATGGTGTTAGTGGTAGTGGTAGTGGTAGTAGTAGTAGTAGTAGTGTTAGTGTTAGTGATAGTATTAGTGTTAGTGGTAGTGGTAATGTTTCATATAAAATAACTATATGACATAAATATATGCTTTTATCACATTTCTAGACCACTTTCATCAATTATTTTAATACATATATATATATATATATATATATATATATATATTTATTTACATAGAGTGTGAAATTAAAGAAAACCTAAATTCGTTATTACCCAGTTTAACTTCTCGTTAATACTTATAGTAGTCAAACTATAGTAGTATAGTAATGCTAATCATTACGGTGTAGATAGTGATGATTCGCTAACTTTTCTAACAATTACTACTACTACTACTACTACTACTACTACTACTACTACTACTACTACTACTACTACTACTACTACTACTACTACTACTACTACTACTACTACTACTACTACTACTACTACTACTACTACTACTACTACTACTACTACTACTACTACTACTACTACTACTACTACTACTACTACTACTACTACTACTACTACTACTACTACTACTACTACTACTACTACTACTACTACTACTACTACTACCCCCACCACTACTACCCCCACCACTACTACAACACACAGCAGGTAAAGCTCACAGAACTAGAGGACACCTGCAAAGCGCTGAAGACTAGCCTCACTAACGACCTGCCGAACATCTTGTACTGCGCCTCGTGGATAACCTTCCGCTGCTACCAGTACTACGTGAAGAGAACCTGCCTCCTTCATCAGCAGTGCTACGTCAAGCTAACCTCCGTACTGGATCATCTTCAGCACGTTTGTCCTTCACCACCTCTGTCCTTCATCTCTCACTATCAGACTCTACTCCATTTGACCTACTTTAAAACTATTCTATACTTGACCTACTTTCAGACTCTTATTCACTTGAACCACTTCCTTATCTTTATTCGCATCTTTACTATTATCAAGTAGTTAAACAATATCATATCCCTGTCTACCTCCCTCCGACACCCTCTCCCTTACCCATCTCACCGCCCAGCTGACACTCTTCTCCTACCCCAGGCCGAAAGATACGTTGGCATCGACCTCTCCAAGGACATCGTGGAACGTTTCAACCGAGTGCACATCGACCTCATCGACAGCATGTCGCGTCTACAGATAGTACCGCCCACTTTCAGCGGGTTCGCTCTCGACGAAGGCTCCAATCAGCCGCCACCGCCGCCGCCTAAGATTGAAATCGACGTGAAGGTCGTCCGGCGTCCGAGCGATATCGTTAGTGTCGGTGGGGTTAACACCCCGCCCCCCCAATGCCACCCCCCCATCACCACGATCACCGTGTGAGTAATCAGAACAGCTGATTGCATCGGTACACATGTCCCCCCATTACGACCACCATTAACCCCCGCCCCCCCCCCCCCCCACATCACCAGACTCCCAGCACCATTAGCGTTGAAGAGAAACTAAAGAAGACCTACGACACTCTGTACGTAGTGACGAGGACGTACGACACCCGGGACATGTCCTTCAAAGTCGGACAGCCTGTCGGGGTGCTCTCCAGTAACGGTGACATGTGGCGCATCGATAACGGAGGTCGTTGAGTGTATAAGTGTATGAATCATTAACAGCGATGAGTCATTAGCAGCGATGAGTCATTAGCGGCGATGAGTCGTTAGCAGCGATGAGTCACTAGCGGCGATGAGTCGTGATATTCTATATATTTGTTTAGTGCTGATCAAACAAACACTTTAAATCACACTCGATGTTATCTTTAAGAGTTGGTGATCCCATTTTAAATTATAAGAAATATTTAACCGGAAAGAAAGATTAACATTAGTAATGAATACATTATAATCTGTAAATAATAAATTCTGTAAATCATAAATATAATGTTTGACTATAGTACTAATCACAGACTATTATATCTAGTAATACTAATCTGTAAGGATACTTTAAACAACATTATTATAACAAATATATTTATGAAGATACAATATTGAGTAATTCTGTAATTAAAATTATCAACATTTAATTTTAAACCTCTAACTTTAGTTTAATTTTTAGTTTCAATTAACTTATTTTTAGTAAAAATTAAAAATTAACCTACTCTGCTTATTGTTTATTAACCTACCCTGGTTATGACTCATTATGTGATAACCTACCCTGGTTATGACTCATTACGTGTTAACCTACCCTGATTATGACTCATTACGTGTTAACCTACCCTGGTTATGACTCATTGTTTATTAATCCATCGCACAGAATATAAAGGCTTGATTCCTAGAGAGCATCTTCAACTGATAGAAGAACATAAGAACTCTGTGAAATTCAACATAATGTCGCAGGTTCCTACAGTGCTACCTTCACCTATAGCTCTCATCACTACTACCTCTAACATTATGATATGAGTCATGATTCATACAATGACTTCTGACTATATATAGTCATTCTGAATGTTCTACTATATTTTATCGAGTGATATGGACATAATAAAATGTATATGAAAAATATTCGCTAAATAATATTACTTTGATATATAGTAACATTATTTAAAGTTTAATTATTAAGTATTTGATTATACGAATACAATGTAGTACTTTTTAATGAGTATATATATTAAAATAATTTTAAATTAACAAAACTTATTCTTAAATTATTAAACTAATTGAGGAGCCACTCGGTCTATAAATAGATTTTAACATGTAGTAGATAGGCAATTGGTACATGGTTTAAAAACTCTATGTCTAACTATAAAATATAGTTAGACATCTAATGTTTGTTATTGTATAGAGTTTATTCTCATCTATATGATAACATTTATATTTTTTAATTTTATTTACCAAATATATTATATTTTATTTTTTATAAAACTTATTATTTTTGACTTTTACCATTTATATACATATTTTCATTATGACTAAAAAAATTTTAAAAACGATCTTTCTTTTATAAATAAAATTTAAAATCTATAGAATATTGAAGATTTTAATAATATTCATAGAAGGTGAAAAAAGTCTTAATTTTTTTTAATGTTAGTACATATGAGAAATAAAAGTTATTAGAAAATCGAGTTCTAAGTAAATAGTTATTTTTATGGTAAATTTATGGTAATTTTATTTATATATAGATATTATAAATTATATATATATATATAAATACTATCTATGATAAAAATGATATACATTAATAATATTTACTATATAATATATTGTATATATGTTATAAATTACAGTATAAATACTATAAAAATTATAAAATATAAAGAAATAATATTTTAAATTTCATATATGGTATAAATACTTTACTATTTTTCAATTTATCTAAACACCTTTGAGTATCTGATATTTATTAAATGATTGAATTACTGTTTCATTCTGGGCATACTAATAATGTAATAATAATATATAGTACTAATAGTAATAATGTAGAAATATGTACAATAAAATGTTGATGTAATAAATTATTCCTGATAATAATAAATAGTAAACAGAAATAACACAATCAGAAATGCTGGTACAAGCGAACATTATAAGCTTGAATATTCATTGGCTAATGCTTGACATGTATATGTCACCTATGTATACATCTATTCATAAATTCAACTTACTATTCGTTTCATAGGCAACAACAACAGAAAATATTTATATTACTTTTGAAGCCCTTTAGAAGAAAGCATTATATAAATTGTAAATTAACAGAAAAATTAAAATTAAAATTCTTCTAATAAACAATATAATATGACAGTTGATTTAAAATTATTTCAATCGATTGATTATTCACAATGTTATCATATAATATTTATTCTTATAATTTAAATATTTTGA
>OZ025242.1:779693-789693 GCA_964019155.1 Osedax fenrisi
ACAGAAAATACTAAACGATAAATCTGGTCGCTCTCTTTCTCTTGCGTCAATCGAAGTACTCATCCGTCACAACGATTGTAGAGTGAACAACAGAATAGCGACGCCCACCTTCCGGAACAAGCTCTTCCGCAATACGATAACGCGCCACCTCCGGACTACGAACAGATTGACAGCCGACCTCGTAGCAGTAGCAGCAGACAAAGCTATGTACTACCATCACATCAACCACAACAACCACAACAACCAGAACAACAACAACAACAACAACAACAACAACAACAACAGCAACAACAACAGCAGCAACAACAACAACAAAAAGAGCAACAACAGCAAAAAGAGCAACAACAGCAAAAAGAGCAACAACAGCAACAACAACAACAACAGCAGCAGCAACAAAAACAGCAGCAGCAACAACAACAACAGCAGCAGCAACAAAAACAGCAACAGCTGCAACAACAAATACAGCAACAGCAGCAACAACAACTACAAAAACAACAACAACAACAACAGCAGCCAATCAAAGCTAAGTCTACATCCTCCTCTTCATTACAACAACAGACCTTAGAGGTTTGTAGTTAACATTGTGTGCATGTAATAACAACAATAACAACAATAACAACAACAACAAGCATGAATCACTTGTTTGTGTACTAATAACATGTGCAAACTGCTCATGTGTCATCATAGTAGGTCTAACTTAGTGATCAATTTAGTGAAATAGTCACCTGACACCAAACTTTGAACAAAATCTAAATATTTCACATATTTCTTCACATATTCACATTATTAGTAATTAATATTCAGACATATATTATATTAATGTTCTGACATTTTCAGACAATTATATTCAATAGAAGTTACGATGTTGGGTACTGAAATATAAATTAAGATATTCATGAATAATATTAATCAGTCCATATAGTTTTGTAATGTTTATTTATATTGAATTATATAACTTATATCTGGCTGATTGATGACAAACTATCTTTATAATATCTTTGTATATTATCTAATTTAATTTAGTGACCCTAATTCTACTGTTATTTTATTTTCAAACTTCCATTTTTCTATTATTACAATTACCTCATATATAATTATATTTATATGATTAAATATATACTATAGTTATTGGACCTTAATTAAGAGGACTTCTAAATTATATTATTACAATATGAAATGTATACCATCTCTTGATTTTCTACTATTATTATAATTTGTATAAATAATATGTATGAAATATAATATAACTAATATTTAATGTATCCATATATACAACAGCGCCCCTAAGTTGCATCAGTAATTCATGTTTGCTATTATAGTGACAGAAGTATCCAAATATCTAATATCGTAAGTCCATCTTTACATTTCCATTTATCAGGCATGGCATGTATTTCTCTCAGACATTAAGGGAACATGCGACATGTCAAAGATAAAGAAAAGGGCTATTTTTAAAGGGTGATAACTTTTTTAATTGAATATTTTTTTATATTTATCAATAACTTAGTTGCATAATATTTATAATAGATTATTTTGTAGTTTATATATTTAAACATAATTTTCAGATATTCATTTTATTTTTTTTTTAATACTTAAAAAAAATTAATGGTATGAAAATTGTATATAATATGTACACTACCAAATAATCAATTGTAAATATTATGTAATTATTTATATTTAACAAAAATTATAAAAAAATAATCATAAATAAAAATATCACCTTAGCAAAATGAGCACATCCCCTTAACCACAGATAATTGTTTATGCATACCATTACCATGGTGATTCATAAGGTTGGCACATGGTTAGGACATGGTTAGGACTTATATTTTTGACACTTTTAATTTAATTTACTTTTATTTTATATTTGTATAAATTTATTATTTTGCATTATGGTCCAGGAATACATTACTTTAATATTCATTAACTTTGATTTCAATATAATAGAATACTATTGTAATATAAAACATACATTATATTATTTAGAATGACTTCAAAAATACATAGTAAAACTATAGTAAATCTTTCAATTCAAACCTAATTTATTAATAAATTTATATTTTAATAACAGAAATACAAATATAAAAAATTATTTTAAACTAATTTAATTAAACTTGAAATTATAATATTAATATTAATTTTTATCAGATCTGTTTATATTATTTTATTATTTATATTTTGATATTATTTTGTTATTTATATACTGTATTTTTCGTAAAATATAACAATCATTTTAACAACTAGGTGAATATTTAACATTTTATAGAACAAAGACACCGATATTTACGAAGTTCTGTGGACGATACCCGACAAACAGGGAAACGACAACAACATCCTGATACTAAAAGAAGGCGAGCGGGTCGTACTGCTGAAACGTAACGATGATGAATGGTGGTACGTGCAGTGCTGTAGAACTCGCAGAAAGGGATACGTACCCAAGAACTATCTTACGCCGTCATCGATGTAGACATTAATATCATAGTCACATGACCATCTATACATTACGTTACCACCTATATCTTTTATACTTTTATTTTTACACACGCACTTATACATAAATATACATACATATATATATAGTGATATGAGAAATTTGGTATTTAAAATGTAATGTTTCTCAATGTATATCTTTAATGTTTTAATGTTGTGCCTTTATATACAGTATTGAACAAAAATAAATATTTATTATACAATAAGCTATTATATAGAATTTTGAAATTCTAAAATACTGCTTTTCATGAAAGAGAACGTACTTGCGAATAATCTCATTAATTGACATATATATATATATACTACTAAAAGCTGTACTAGTGTAAGCTGTACACTGTAATGTAGGGTGATTATAACAAATGGCGTTGGTGGCAGAGTTGCAGTGGGGGGGGGAGGGGTTGTGGGAGACGAGTGTGTAATTATTATGTACATATTGTTGATAAATGCCACTCCGATATGTAATGAAAATAATGACATTAAAAGCAGCGATAAAAAGTTGAAGGTGACATTGGATGTTGATTATATAACAGTTGACTTTGATGAATTTGAAAGAGGTGTCAACAAGTGGAGACGGAGGATGTGGTGGTCGTGGTGGGTTCCACATCTTCGAAATAGAACTCGTGATTGGTTATCAGATCGTAGATGATGTCTTCGGAGAGTTTCGAAGTCACGAGAACCTCATCGAATACTATATCGTCTGGTGGCGGCATTATCGTAGGCCACCAACACTTCGATATATTGCTGGCGGTCATTTTATTGAGGTCGGAGTTCAGCGATACCCTGTGAGAGGAGATCGTAGAATAAACTTGGATTTTTAGTGAGTTAGTTAATGTTTACATTTAAAATTATTATCTTCGTATGGTCAATTATATGATTGACCAGAATAAAATTTAAATACAATATTATAATAAATATAAATGAATAGAAAAGTAAGAATAGTAAGTTTTAATAATATGCTAACTTGTAGAAATGTCGTATTAGGAACTGGAGTAGATGTAGATTACAAGTGGGCATAGTATCACAAAGAATATTTCTGATTTTGATCCGTTTTTCTTGTTCAGTAATATCAGCTAATTAATTGGAACACAGAGTTTATATAATAATAGTTTCAATAGGATTATGAAATGCAGATTATAGATTTTACATAATATATAGGTTACTATTTTATGTTCCAAATATGTATAATAAATTACAAATTTAAATATATATATATCATACTACCATTACATCCATAAGCTATTAATTAATATTTTATTAATTTAATAATATTTGTAGTCACATTTACATATATATATATTTATAGTAAATAAAATAAAATGTCACTGTTGTTATATATAAGAAGATATAATAAATATATCATATTGCTTCAATATATATTAAGAAATATTATGAAATATATAAAAAATGGTATAAATATATATATTTTTAAATTTAGTTTCGTTTGTACTAGATTTATATAAGATGTTTACTTTATATAGTAATAATTCTGAATATACATGATTAAAATAAATTATTAATACAAACTAGGTTACTTTTTTCCGAATCAAGGGCTAACGCTCCTTGTGTTGTTACTTTTTTACTAAAGCAACTTAATTACTTAAACTTTATTACTAAAAGAACTAAACTTTATTACTAAAAGAACTAAACTTTATTACAAAAAAAACTAAACTTTATTACTAAAATAACTAAATTTATTACTAAAAGTAACTACTTTATTACTAAAAAGTAACTACTTTATTACTAAAAAGAAACTACTTTATTACTAAAAGTAACTACTTTATTACTAAAATGTAACTACTTTATTACTAAAATGTAACTACTTTATTATTACTAAAAAGTAACTACTTTATTACTAAAATGTAACTACTTTATTACTAAAATGTAACTACTTTATTATTACTAAAAAGTAACTACTTTATTACTAAAATGTAACTACTTTATTACTAAAATGTAACTACTTTATTACTAAAAAGTAACTACTTTATTACTAAAATGTAACTACTATATTACTAAAAAGTAACTACTTTATTAATAATAAAAAGTATCTACTTTATTTATAAAATGTAACTACTTTATTATTACTAAAAGTAACCTCTTTATTACTAAAAAGTAACTACTTTATTACTAAAAGTAAATACTTTATTACTAAAAAGTAACTACTTTATTACTAAAATGTAACTACTTTATTACTAAAATGTAACTACTTTATTACTAAAATGTAACTACTTTATTATTACTAAAAAGTAACTACTTTATTACTAAAATGTAACTACTTTATTACTAAAATGTAACTACTTTATTACTAAAAAGTAACTACTTTATTACTAAAATGTAACTACTATATTACTAAAAAGTAACTACTTTATTAATAATAAAAAGTATCTACTTAATTACTAAAATGTAACTACTTTATTATTACCAAAAGTAACCTCTTTATTACTAAAAAGTAACTACTTTATTACTAAATATTAATTTATTAATGAAAGTAAGCTTAATAAATGTTAATTAATTTATTAAAACCTACAAAAAAACCTGAAAATCTACTTTTATATGCTCACTCGGGAAGTAATGCAGCTAAAAAAAACCACCAACAATTAAAACTTAACCCAACCTAACCACAACCGTGAAAATCTACTTTTATAGGCAAACTCGGGAAGTAATGCAGCTAAAAAAAACCTACCAAAATTAAAACTTAATCCAACCCAACCCACCTAAACCCAAACCCAAACCCAAACTTAAACCAAAACCCAAACCCAACCCAAACCCAAACCAATAATGTAGCTAAAAAAACCACCAAAAATTAAAACTTAATCCAACCTAACCACAACCGTGTAAATATACATTTATATGTTCACTCGGGAAGTAATGCAGCTAAAAAAACCACCACAAATTAAAACTTAACCCAACCTAACCACAACCGTGACAATATACTTTTATAGGTTCACTCGGGAAGTAATGCAGCTAAAAAAACCACCACAAATTAAAACTTAATCCAACCTAACCACAACCGTGTAAATATACATTTATAGGTTCACTCGGGAAGTAATGTAGCTAAAAAAACCATCCAAAATTAAAACTTAACCCAACCCAAACCCAACCCAACCCACCTAAATCCAAACACAAACCCAAACCCAAACCAAAACCCAAGCCAAACCCAAGCCAAACCCAAACCCAAACCCAACCCAAACCCAAACCCAAGTGCCCAAGTTACCTTTTATAATTTATTCGATACAGTTAAAATTATTAAAATCAAATTATTATTATAGATTATCTATGTTTTACATGATACAAATATTATAAATTCAAATTTTTACATGGTGGAGATAGGAAATGTACTTTTGTAAAGTCATTCATGAGGTAAATAATCATAGTAACCTCACCGCGATTGGTTACATTTATATCTACTCATCACTCTTAACATTATAGATTATAAATTAGAATTTTTTTTTTTTATAAATTGCAATTTTTTTTTCTTGACCCCATTTGTATGATGAAATTTGGTGAAAAATTGAAACCGAGCTGGACACCCAATTATTCATATATTAATGGTTTTTCTCAATTTATTATAGGTACTTTCGTACTCCGCATCCGTTGAAATTATAATCGAGGCGAACCCGTTACCGGAAGTCGATCAAATTTACCCCTCAAAAATCACGTATTTTTCACTATTTCGGCTTTAGCTCGAAGAATATTAAATATTATATATCACAATTTATACCACAATATTATATTTTAATTATCTATGTAATAAAGTTAAAATTATTGAAATCGATTAATTATTGTGGATTTTGATTTTTTACATCACCTAATAATTTTAAGAATTTATTTTTACATGGCGGAGATAGGAAATAATTATTATAAACTCGTTAAACCGAATAACTGAAATCTAGTACGTATGATATATATTTATAATAGTTAGTAATCTTATTTTTGTAAGTATATCTATTTTATAGATATATTTTTTTTTGTAAAATTTTAAAATATAATTAATTAATATAAATATAATAATTAATATCGAGTAATGTAATGACTTATTCGATAATATTAATATTAATTTATTAATTAGATAGTATAGTAATAATAAAATAAGTAAAATAAACTATATGATACTATTATAAAATAAGTTATTAGAATTTCATATTTTATAAATATATAATTTGTATTATAAAATTATAAAATTATAAATATAATTATATATATATTTGTTAATAATAGTTACGCTAATGAATTATTCGATAATATGTATATTAATTTATTATATAGATAGTATAATAATAATAAAATAAGTAAATAATGCTTATATACTATATTTATTATCACATCGAATGAATATACATATTAATAAATTTATAATTGTTGTTATAAATTTATAAATTTATAATATAATTAAATGTATTAGTTCATAATATTTACACTACTATACTTTTCGATAATATTTAAATTATTTTAGTATCTAGATATTATATTATTATTAAAATAAGTACAAAATAATGAAATTATATTAATTATACTATAAATTATAAAGTTACAAATATGGAAATCCAATGATTATTATAGATTATCTATGTTTTACATGATACAAATATTATAAATTCAAATTTTGACATGGTGGAGATAGGAAATGTACTTTTTAAAGCCATTTATGTGGCGAATAATCATAGTAAATGCATATCGGATGGCTAAATTTATATCTACTCATTATCATTAACATTATAGAATAGAAATTAGATTTTTTTTTTTTTTTATAAATTGCAATTTTTTTTCTTGACCATTTGTACGATGAATTTTGGTGAAATATTAAAACCGATCCGTACCCCAAATGCTTCATATATTAATGGTTTTTCTCATTTTATTTTAGGTACTTTTGTACTCCGCATCCGTTGAAATTATAATCGAAGCGAACGCATTACCGGAAGTCGGTCAAATTTACCCCTCTAAAATCACGTATTTTTCACTATTTCGGCTGTAGCTCGAAGAATATTAAATATTAGATATCACAATGCACACCACGATATTATATTTTAATTATCTATTTAATAAAGTTAAAATTATTGAAATCGAATCATTATCTTGGATTTTGATTTTTTACATCACCTAATAATTTTAAGAATATATTTTTACATGGCGGAGATAGGAAATAATTATTATAAACTCGTTAAACCGAATAACTGAAATCTAGTACGTACGATATATATTAATACTCGTCATAAATGTTATTTTTATAATTATATCTATATATTATAGATTTTTTTACGCGATACGAATATTATAAATTTAAATTTTTACACGGTAGAGATAGGACATTTTTTTTTATAAACTCGAAATTTAAATTTAACGAAATCTAGTATCGTAGGGGTTCGAGTAATATTAGTAACTGGCGAAAAAAATTTGTATATAACGTATTTTATGTCGTCCGTATACGCGATATAGGCTTTCTACCTATCTCCGCCATAGAGAATAGAGAGAACAATATAATGCCTCGATCGATGAATAGAATATTTATAAATAGAATAAATATATAAATATATAAATATAGTACGTATAGTATATATTATTCGTTTACTATATCGTATATTATATATATATTATATCGTAATTATATCGTAATATTATTACTAATTTAGTATCTATATAGTATACATTTAATATACCACGAAAAAAATGCGTATATAACGTATTTTATAACGCCCGTATACGCGCTATAAGATCGCCCGTAGAATTTGTACGTTAACGAAAATATTTCGTAATTTTTTTTTTAACGGCGGAGATAGGACATTTTTTTTTATAAACTCGAAATTTAAATTTAACGAAATCTAGTATTATTAGGGTTCGAGTAATATTAGTAACCGGCGAAAAAATGTCGTATATAACGTATTTTATGTCGTCCGTATACGCGATATAGAGATTTTTACCTATCTCCGCCATAGAGAATCGAGAGAACAATAGATCCATTTCATCGATGAATAGAATATTTCGAAATATATAACTACATAAAATTAGTATATAATTATAAGCGTATAATATATACTACTCGTGTACTAAGAATATAGCGGATATGTACTCATATTTTCGGTGATTTATTATCTAGAGATTATTAAGTTAGTATATCGCGAAAAATTTGTGCCGAGCGAGATTCGCTTCGCTCGTAGAAGGTCGGGTTGGCTCGCTTCGCTCGCCGGTCATACGACGAAGACGAAGACGAAGACGATTAAGCCAAATAATGTATATATGGATAATATATTATTAATGTTGTATTAAATATATAAATTTACTTTTGTACTTGTTTCAACATTATAATAGTTGAAATATTTAAAATTTAAGTAAAAATCACAATGTTGTTTTAAAAAAAAGCATTTAAATTAAATTAAGAAAATATTCAAAATAGATCAATAATTTATTTTTACAAAATTATATAAATAATGCTGCCATGTTTATTTTTAAATTGACGGATGTATATATAAGATTGTAATATTATTTATGTAGAATGTAGTTGGTGTTTTTATATTTAATTTAAAAGTAGAAAAAACAAATATTTCTATATATATGTATATATACATAATTTATTTATTAAATTTGTTATATAAAATTTTAGTTTATTATATTATTAATTACTCTATCATAAATATTTTATATATTATTTTGAGTATTAAATTTAAATAGTTATTATAATATTACATATAATAATTATATTCTATTTTGGTATAATTTTATATTAATACAAAATAAATATAACGTAGATAAATAACAAAATATAATAGTAAATTACAATATTATAATACAAATATTAGATTTTTAAAAACATGTTTTTAATTTTTAAATATTTCCTTGGATTTATACATATATTCACATAATTTATCAAATTTAATTCATCCAGCTAAAAATATTGTTTACATTTGTGTGAAATCACTGAATTAAACTACATGCACTTATATGAAAGAATAATAGAAAGAGGATTACATATCATACAGCAGTTAATACATTCACATGTGAATAGATGAGATGAGATACATCTACTAAGGTCTATTGAAATTAAAGAGCACAGATTCATTAAGCCAGATTTTGTTGTTATATATATATATATATATATATATAGACATACAAAATATGGCTTACTTTATAATAATATTTCTATAGAAATTGTATGTTTGTATACATTGCATATTTATGAAAATATCATTTGATTACTTATATATTATTTATCTATAGAAAATAAAATGTATATTATAGATATAATTATTTTTCTGTTTTTACATTTATACATGCAAAGTTAATGTGAATTTATTATTTTGAATAAACATCATATGGAGTTTAACTATAAAAAGTAAATATTACAAAATTAAATATTTAACTGAAAAATAATATTCATAATTATTATTGTTCTCTAAATAAAGCTCTTTCATTGGATATTTAAATTATATACATAAACGAAAACAATTATATTTTTTATTTTTTTTAAATTGATAATATAATATAATATTTAATATAACATAATTGATAATATAATATACATTAA
>OZ025242.1:792193-809693 GCA_964019155.1 Osedax fenrisi
AACAGCTGTAGCTATGGCATTTATAGGTATATCCAGTGAAGCAAATACAACTTGATCATCTGATGGTGGTGATCATAGATAATAGATCATGTGAGGAGGAGGAGGAGATGTGGAGATGTAGAGATGATATACAAACTTTCTTTAAACTTCTCAATAAGTTCGTTAACATGTTGCTTGTTGCCAGGCACTCTATAAAGACCCACGTCCTTAAGTCCTTCAGATTCAAGATGGCCGATGCATTGTCGTATAAAGAATGGGACCAAAGTAGCGCCCATCTTACCAGCTGATAACGCTGCGTTTTGTAATGAGTGCATACCATCCAATTGCGATCCAGACTTAGATTTACGTTGGGAGTGGCGCTGTTTTCTCTTCTTTCGTTCCTGCGATGGAATATTCCACGATGTTAGTCCGATGCTATTGGCTAACATATTTCTACCACCAGGTGGATGCGCATTAATAATGCATTGCGGCCACACTATACGATAAGGGCATTAGAGCGAGTACACAATTACTAGAGTAAGTATAGCAACGTTTGTTCGTATGTATAAAAACGCGCCTACAAATATAACTACTACTATACAGATAATAGTCAATGCTATATGAATGTGTAATTCGATATTAGCTAATGATAAATGATGTTTATGAATCATAATGCGTATGCGTATGTGTACTAGAATACTGATACTTTAGTGTGCAGTTACAACTAACTTGTTTCTGTTTACGTTTGTCTGCCTTACGAGTCTTTCTTTCCTCTTTACGTCTCTGTTTGTCAGCCCTACGAACTTGTTCTTCCTGTACAATAGAGGATCATTACAATGGGGTATGTACACATTGTAGACAGTTGTAGACAGTTATAGACAGTTGTAGACACTAACTATTGTAGAAGTATTTGCAGAGTTTGCGTGATATTTGGAATCTGTGTGGTGGTGATGATTGATTAATAGCAGTGTTAAAACGGTTTAGAACACCATGGAAAAAAACAGGTTTTAGCCATAGTTTTTGCCATGGTAAAAACTAGAATTTATTAAATAAATGCATAATAAATAATCTATATTCAATGAATAAATTCTTATTAATATCTTAAAAATAAATATTTATCTTATAAAACATTTAAAAATATGTATCTAACAAAGCTATAAGATTAAATTAATTATAGTTATTAAAATTAAAAATATAACTTATATATATAACTTATAATATTACTTACTTATTTATTATATTATATTGTATACAATATATAAATAAAACTGAATCATTTTAAATAATACAAATTATGTATATATATATATATTTTTTCAATAAATTAAATTTCTTTGATCTTATGAATAATATTCTGAATAATGTTTATTCAATAAGAATTATCTATATTATATTATTATTTATAAATACAATTACTTTGTAATCATATATCTCTGAATATTTATTATCAATAAAGAATTATTACAAATAATATTCCTGAAAACAATCATTTTATTCACAGTATTTTATTTTTTTGATTTTCTATAGAAATTAATTTTATTTTTAATTGAAATATATAAAAAATTATAACATCTTTTGTTTGCTGAAATAATTATGTATTTATAATTAAAATATATAAATTTTATATATTTACAATAAATACATTTGCTTTGAATTTATAATAACAGAGTATATGTTAATAATAGAAGTTAATAATAATATATGAACAATACATTTAGGCATTTATAAATTCTTTCTAAATATATCTATTGAATAATGAACAAGGTGGAAGACACAGACATGCACAGCACCTGATATGGGATCAATTTATTAGAATAATGAAAATTCTAAGATTAAGGCTAAATGTAAAAAATTCATAAAATATATACTAATAAGGTTGCACGCTGTGCAATAGGGGAGCCCGTTTTTGAAAGTTTTTCTCTCTCAGTTACAGTAGGTCATACATGTCATAATAAACATATTTGGAAAGTTTCATCACAAAATATGTAATATTGGTAAAGCGAAGTGTACTTTAATGAAGAAATATTTCATATATTTTACAATGTAAATTTCTATAAATAGAATTTTTTTCTTATGTATTTTATATATTTGTGCAAGTGCGCATTGTCATAAAAATAAAATATTTGGCAAATACGCGTATAAATATATTATAATATTAATAAAGTAAAAAATTATTTAAAAATTTAAAATTAATTTAATTTTTTTTTATTTTTTGTAATCTATTCGACTATTTTTTTGATAAATTATTTTAATTAAGGATCAAACTTTGTTGTGAGCTAATAATTGATATTTACGAGGTATAATAAAAAAAAAATTTAATTTTCTGACAA
The DNA here is from genome assembly GCA_964019155.1 of Osedax fenrisi. Taxonomy (NCBI): domain Eukaryota; kingdom Metazoa; phylum Annelida; class Polychaeta; order Sabellida; family Siboglinidae; genus Osedax; species Osedax fenrisi. The sequence continues at coordinate 794,503 of OZ025242.1, forward strand.
AAAATTTGTTACGACTATTTTACCCCAAAATTAATTTTTTGTTAAAATGCTCAATAAAAATCATTTTTTGAATAAATATATGCTATTTTTATAACAATACTTATAATTTTATATTCATATAATGATGATAGACATATATAATAAATATATATTTTTTTTATTATTCCATTGCTAATTTTTTTTTTCAATTTAGACAAAATTTAAAAATTAAATTAAAATTTCCGTAGAATGATTTAATTATTTTAAAAAAATATTTTAAAATATTTTTTAAGGAGGTTGTTATGTACTACATATGCTAATATGCAATTTTTACTTGTAAACAAATTGTTCTTTAATATATCTGTAATTTTAATTTTTTCATAAATATTCAATGTCAATTCCTATCTATTTTTGAATATGGTTTCGCTTTCTGAATTATTGTCATTTTTCAATTATTATTTTTTTATTATATCTGTAATGATTAATAAGAGTTATTCCGAGAGAGATGGCATTTTTTTATGAAGGGAACTAAAAAAGTTTCAAAAACGGGCTCTCCTACAATTGTAAATGATATGAGTAATGCTAAATATGATAAATGCAAAATAGAAAACACAGAAACATCAGTAAAAGACTTGTATTCATATATAATGTTTATATTATTATTCTAATAATTGTATTCTTCATATCAGGGTTCGAATGATTTAAATCAGCCTAAAAAATCATATTTTTTTTGATTTAAATCAATATTTCTCAAAGTATATTATATAATTATTAGATCATGATGTTTATAATATATTAATTATATTCATGATAGCCTCATATATTCCTATAGGATATAGGAGGCTATGTTATATCATTAATATTTATATAAATTAGAATTATATATATATATATATATCATAAATTATGATTCATAAACATTAAAGGACAAATATATAATGTTAAATGAATAAGAATTATATATACCATAGACATTATTGGAGAAAGATATAATTTTATTTGTTTCAATATAAAATCCAAAAAAGATTGGTGCATTCAAAATTAAGAAATATACTGGGATTTAATAAAGCTGCAAAGCTTGTATTTATGTACAAATATTTTAATATAAAGTAATTTATTTAAATAATTATCAAAAACGTTGTTATTTGATTTCTTGTATTAATAATTTTAGCATAATTATTTGAATATAATTCAAGATAATAAAGTAGTCAATATAATATCAAAACACTAGTAATTAAATAATAATTATTTAATGTTGTATTATGCAACAGCATATAATATAATGTATACATTAATTTAGATAATTCAAGACATACACAATATCACATTATTATTATAATATAATTCTATTTATTTATTTATCTTTACTTAATTGTATTGATAATTAATATTTATATATAATTTTATAAATTTAAATATACATTAATAGTTATTTGAATTTCTAAGTCTATTAGCAGTAGAAAAATGATTTATTCAATTTTTATAATTTATTAAACATCTATTTATTATATTATTTTACAATTTAAATATACATTAATAGTTATTTGAATTTCTAAGTCTATTAGCAGTAGAAAAATTATTTATTCAATTTTTATAATTAATTAAACATCTATTTATTATATTATTTTACAATTTAAATATTATTTGCATTACATTTTTTTTTTAAATCAGATTTTTTTCGAACCCTGCTTCATATATACTTTTTCTATTATTATTCTAATAAATGTATTCTTCATATATACAGTAAAACCTCTTTATAAGAAAATTGTTCACAAATTTGGTTGGAATTCAACCTTTTCCACATTAAAAAACCTCTTTATAAGAAAATCTTAATAAGAAAAATATAAGAAAAACCTCTTTATAAGAAACTTATTGTATACAAAATAATTATATATAAATAGAAGTATTGTATATTGATACAAATTATAGAAATTAATTATTATATAAGATATTTTTTTTTTCTTAAAGGGATTTCACAACAACTCGAACGCAATTATTAACTCAAATTATTAGAGGTTAAAGTTTAACTATATTTTTTAAAAGAGGTTTTACACCTACTATTTTAGAATTAATAATTGCGTTTGAGTTGGTGTGAAACCCCTTTTACAGATAAGTATTTATTTTATTTTAAATATTAGATTTAAATATTAAAGTTAATCTTTAACCTCTAATCAAAGATTTTCCGAAGGAAAGATATAACACTTACGCGAAATCGTGTAATTCAAATTTGTATACAAAATACCCTGGTGCCACCTATAGCGGGTTACTTTTAGGAACTATGCGTTGTTTATAATGTAAATTCGTATTTAACTATACACTTTTAAAATGTTAAATAATATGCTTTAAATTAATATTTATATGATGAAAACTAAGTGTTCATTACTAATATATAACAAACAAATATGATATGTATGTTTTAAATGCTATAAGTATATATTTAGTGAGTAAAGGATAATTTATATTGCATGTAATTTAATAGAGCAATGAAAACATTGTTGTATGCAAACAGAGCCGAACCTAAATCAATTTCAGTGATTTCGATACTACTGCTAGCAGCGGTTGGGGATATTACTAAATTACGTTGCATGCATAGGGAGTGTTATATCTTTGCTAAATTGCTTAATCTTTGCTCTAATTATAAGAGTTAATAATTGTGTTCGAGTTGGTGTGAAACCCTTTTTACAAATATTATATTACATAAATAGCTCGAAATGAATTAAAATTAATTAATAATTGTTATTGTATATCCATAAATTTATTAAAATTAATTAATAAATGTTATTATATCCTTAAATGTATTGATGATACAATTTATTATAATAATCAATTAATTGTTAAATAATAGATTATTATATTATTCATTATATTATATTCATCGATGATTCATAATTTATAATTTCTAATGTAAATCTAATAAAATGTCATTATGTATTGACATATCTAAGCGCAAACAATACAGTATACAAAATAAATATACTATATATAATGCATTTTCAATTATAAATTAATTCTTAAAATTATTGGAAAAGTAAAAACCTCTTTATAAGAAAACCTCTCTATAAGAAAAAAAGTACTTAAAAAAAATAGTTTCTTATAGAGAGGTTTTACTATATATATATATATATATATATATTACAAATATTAATAGTTCTATTCTTCTATTATAATTCTAATATAAGAATTAATAAATAAATGAAATAACATTATTTTTATCGATGAGGTTTTTGCCATTTTTATGAGGTTTTTACCCTAAAATTACTTGGAATAGTTCTGCTTAGTTTAGTACCAACCGTTATCACTAGATGGCAGAGCAGGTAATCGTTCCGAAGAGTCTTCATCTTGACTATGATCGGAAGGAGATGCTGAAAACAGTGAAGGGGTGTCAATTGAATTTGAAATAGCGAAATCAGAAAGAAGAACGTAAAACAACACGAGCATTTCTGCGTCAGGTTAGTAACATCGGGTTAATAACCGAGGCAGGGGTTGTAGGGGTGGCAGGGACACCATTATAACAATGCACTACTGCGAGCCCCACAGTGCGGGGTAGTAAACATGCTAATGCGTTAACATCAGGATTAGCAGATGTATGGGGTTTTTGGGTTTTTTTGGGGTTTTTCATTTTTATTTTCATTATTATTTCTGGGTTTTAGTATATAATTAACTATTATTATTTAATTATCACATTTCAATTTACTTACAAGTAAGTTAATAATGATATATATATATATATATATATATATATATATATATATATATATATATATATATATATATATTTATATTAAGGAGTCTATTTATATCTGCTATAATTATATGTGATTCAATAAATAAATATTATTATTATATAAACTTATATTTCAAATATATATTAATTATTTATATTTATATATAATAATATAAATCATTTATTAGAATACTTGCCATGTTACAATTTAAAATGTCATTAACCTTTATAGTATTATATTAATATATATTACAACACTATTATATTATATAATTTATATAATATATATATTTTTCTTTTATATTTTTTCTTGATTTTTTTTATTTGAGACAAAGAAAAACCCCGAAAACCCCTGAAAAACCCTGAAAAACCCCTGAAAAACCCATCAAAAACCTCACATATATTTCTTAGATTTTTGGGGTTTTTGCCAACCCTGGTTAAGACACACACGCAGATAGACAGATGCAGATAGATAGACGAGGAGGAGGAAGAGGAGGAGGAAGCAGGGTTTTAGAGAAGCACCATCACCTGATATTAGTAAGGAGAGATCTTGAGACTTGCCAGTTCGGTGATTACGGAAGGTAGCCGCTATAAAGCTTTTACTCCTGCCCGCAGCCCCGTGGTGGTGATGGTGGGAGTGGGGTTGTGGGCGGTACTGATGATTACTAAGGGCGGCGGCAATGATGCCAGAGTGAGGGTTCTTCTTGTACGATGGTCTGATATGGCTAATGTCTCGTGCTGGGGAACCCGTCGTGTGTTCGCTGCTGTCATCATCTGTTTACGTGCGGCCATCAGTTAATAGTGGCCAATGAGATAGTGTCACTGATTGTGTCACAAATGAGGCGATGTCACTGAACGTGTCACTAATGAGGCGATGTCACTGATTGTATCACTAATGAGGCGATGTCACTGAACGTGTCACTAATGAGGCGATGTCACTGAACGTGTCACTAATGAGGCGATGTCACTGATTGTGTCACTAATGAGGCGATATCACTGATTGTGTCACAAATGAGGCGATGTCACTGATTGTGTCACAAATGAGGCGATGTCACTGAACGTGTCACAAATGAGGCGATGTCACTGAATATGTCACAAATGAGGCGATGTCACTGAACGTGTCACTAATGAGGCGGTGTCAGTTACGGAGCCTAGACACTAAATACCACATCCACGACACTAAACCCGTACTTAGCTATACATGAGGGGGGCGTGGCTAACCTCTCTTCCAGTTAGTGGTCAGTATGGACTTGATACGCTGCAGTTTACCGTCTGGACATGGGTCCTGTACCTGGGCGTAATCGGGCTCCTTTGTCATCGCATCCTGGTAGTGGTGTTGGTGGTGATGGTGGTGGTGGTGGTGTTGGTGGTGGTGGTGATGATGGTGGTGATGGTGGTGATGATGATGGTGATTGTGATGATGGTGGTGGTGGTGGTGGTGGTAGTGATGTTGGTGGTAGTGATGTTGGTGGTGGTGGTGATGATGGTGGTGTTAGTGGTGATGATGGTGGTGTTGGTGGTGGTGATGATGGTGGTGATGATGATGGTGATGGTGGTGGTGGTGATGGTGGTAGTGGTGGTGGTAGTGGTGGTGGTGGTGATGGTGATGGTGGTGGTGGTGATGATGATGGTGATGGTGGTGGTGGTGATGGTGGTGGTGGTGGTGATGGTGATGATGGTGGTGATGATGATGGTGATGGTGATGATGGTGGTGGTGGTGGTGATGGTGGTGGTGATGGTGATGGTGGTGGTGGTGATGGTGGTGGTGGTGGTGATGGTAGTGATGGTGGTGGTGGTGGAAATGGTAGTGATGTTGGTGGTAGTGATGTTGGTGGTGGTGGTGATGATGGTGGTGGTGATGATGATGGTGGTGGTGGTGATGATGGTGGTGTTGGTGGTGGTGGTGGTGATGGTGGTGATGATGGTGGTGATGGTGGTGATGGTGGTGATGGTGATGGTGATGGTGGTAGTGGTGGTGGTGGTGGTGGTGATGGTAGTGGTGGTGGTGGTGGTGATGGTGATGGTGGTGGTGGTGATGATGATGGTGATGGTGGTGGTGGTGGTGGTGGTGGTGGTGATGGTGGTGATGGTGATGATGGTGGTGATGATGGTGGTGGTGGTGGTGGTGGTGATGGTGGTGGTGGTGGTGATGGTGATGGTGGTAGTGGTGGTGGTGGTGATGATGGTGGTGGTGGTGATGATGGTGGTGTTCGTGGTGGTGATGGTGGTGATGATGGTGGTGATGGTGGTGATGGTGGTGGTGGTAGTGGTGGTGGTAGTGGTGGTGGTGATGATGGTGGTGGTGGTGATGGTGGTAGTGATGGTGGTGGTGGTGATGGTGGTGATGTTGATGATGATGATGAGAGTGACAATGAAGATGCTAGATGAAGATGCAAAGTGTTAAATATAACTACAAAACATATGTACATAACATAATAACATATGGTTAATTGTTGGCAATTAAAATTTTATTACAGGTAATTAACATATGTCACATTTTGTTTGATTTTTTATATAGAGTTGTACTTCTTGTATTTTAATAATGTAATTAAAATTAGTACTTTTTACATTTCTATATAATATTTTTGGAAAGATTTTTTTAGATTTCTATATAGGTTGGTCATATTTTAAATATAATCTATTGTACATAATACCTACAATATGAATGATACCAGACTAATAGTCTGAGACTATATACATATATTATGTTGAATTAACTTCGTTAATGGTTAATAAAATAAATCATAATATTAAATAATAATTATATTTTTACATTATGTTTTATAAAATTGTTTTATTAATATATAGTATCATAATATATAAATATATATTATATCTTACAGTTCTTAATATTTTATATATATATATATATATATGTTAAAATAAAACTTATAAGAATATTATGTTGAACAAAATGGATAAAAGTAAGATAAAAAATAAAATATTTGATATTTTATTTTTAATTATTTTTATAAATATGTGTGAATTTTACTTTATTATTATATTCACATGTAAAAATAATTATAAATCGAAAATTAAAATATTTTTTGATTTTTAATTTATGCTGTAAATTTTATAAATTATTATTATATGGATTCCCACTAACTGTAATGATCAAATTGATAGAATAATCCTATCAATATTATGTTAGTATCAATTAGTAACTTACTATTAAAAAAGTGAGCATATTTTAATGTATTTTTAAAGGCGATTACACTTATAACACGATATATGTTGGCTATGATAGTTAATAATTAATTAATAAAAATATAATTTATAATTTGTAATTTTAACTTAAATTAATATGTATAGAATTAAAATTTAATTGTTAGTGCAATTATTCTATTGATTTAATAAAAAATCATTAAGGTGGGTGAAAGACTCGATAAGGAATAGAGAGAGATGTGCAATGCGAATGTTAAAAGATTAATAAGAGAATATTATGTTCACAAAAATATTTTTACAAATATTATAAAGAAATGTAAAAGAATATAATTAATAATTAAATATAATCAATATAACTCTACATAAAAAGCAAACAAAATGTTATAAATATTAATAATTACCTGTTATAAAATAACTCTTACAAGATAATAGATCAAGAGTTTATTTCCGTAACAAATAAATTAGCGGTAACTTTATAAATCTATTATTTTTAATAGTTTTGTATACATTTAAATATAAATAAAATTTATGAACATGGAAAGAAATCTAGGTGAAATCATTTGACCAATCGCAGATGAAAATTTGCATATTGTTTCCATATATTTTGCTTCAATCTTACTATAGATCTATAGTGCAACATCCACCACAATACAGAGCTGTAAATAACAACATTATGAGAATATAAGTCAGAAATGTGATCAATAATATGGGTATATTAATACTAAACTAATACACTTCTAGTATAATATATAATGAATTGGATAAGAATACAGAGCGTAGGACATACTTTAACTTGAGTGTAATCACCGATGTCCGGTGTTTTATAGTTCTTCTTAGACAGGATGGGCATCACGTTTGCTAATAGTTTGGGATCAATCTGTAGATGAGAGAGAGAGAGAGAGTTAGGTTAGTAAACAGTTAAACTGCTAGATACTGTTCGTCAGCATAATTCTAGTAACTTTATTAGAAAACTCTTACTAATATATACAGATCTGTTAATATATCTATATACTAATAAAGTGCATCATAATACATGGTAGATATATAGTGAATGATGCATGAAGGATATCTGTAATCTATCCTTTACCATTCACAGTCGCCATTTAACATGTTAGATATAGGTGTTTTATATAGGATAATCATTATTAGTTGAACATTATCAACAAATATAGTTCCATAAAATATGCATAGTAAAAATATATTGAAAAATTTATTTATGTATATTTTAAAACATTTTATATACATGTTCGATAGATGTCATCATATGCGTATAACTGGCAATTTGTAAACAAAGTTAGTGAACAAATACGTATTATTGTTTTGTACTATTATTGTTTTTACAATATTATTATTGTTTTAAACTAATCAAAGATGTTACGAAGGAAAGATGGTTCACTCGACCGAATTGTTGAAATAAAAACGACTCTAGCTCAAATATGGCGGGTAATAGAACTAAAATCTATTTTTGGATTTCGTATTTATTTACATGTAAATTTGAATAAAAATATCGTAATATTAAATTAAGATATATATAAAAATTAGATTTATATCGAAAAGAAAGTGTTCCGCAAAAATATTAATTGGAGATATCAGAAGTGAATTCATAACAATTTTACCGAATTTGTATAGGTCAATATATTTATATTGTATGAATGTATGGCTGTTATGAAGATTAGCTGGTGAAGATGTCAGGTAAATACTAACGTGTGATTTCATTTCATTGTTGTATATTTTAATATGGGATTAAGGTTTATATTATATTTTTATATAATACTTAACTATCCAATAACTATGTATAAGTAGTATATTATTTATAAAACATAAGAAATGATAAATCATAAGTGTGTTTATTTTTAAATAATATATATATTTTCAATATTTTATTTTATATATTTTATTGTTGAAACAAAACACTTAAATTATTTATCTAATCTAATATTATAAAAAAATTATAATATATAACATACTTGTGCATTATTATAATCTAATAGAGATAGCAAGAGATGATACTCATTTGAAGGCTTTCAATCATAGAAGAGAACTATCATCTAGAGAAGGGAATTGAGCTAAACTAGCACGCTAGACAAAAGATTATCAATGTTGATTACTTTGGTAACAATAAACTATAATAAATATGCCAATACATTTTTATTTGTTTGTATATTTGTATTCTTCAAATTGTAATAATATATTATATCTAGAAATTAATCTATATACAAATAATGACAATCATCATACAAGTAATTTAATTTATTATAAAATTATAAGAACTATTTAAAAAATTGTAATTAACATAATAGAATCCAAAAGCAGACAAAAAATATGGTCAATCTTTAACATCGATTATCTCGGAATATTAAATTTGTGCATAGAAATTGCAAAATGTAATCATTAATCAACGAATCGTAGTCAAATTTTCACAGTATATCTGATATTATTTCTTTATTATATATAATGAAAATATATGCAATTAGATTTAGAAATAATTATATATTTAACAGATATTAATCTTTGTGTAGTTTTTATAAATTTTATTGCCTTTTTTAAAATATAAATATTTTCAAAACTAATCTTATTATTAAAATATTCATTATATATATAGTTTTTATAAATAGTATTGCCCTTTTTAAAATATAAATATTTTCAAAACTAATCTAATTATTAAAATATTCATTATATATATATTAACATTGTGAATATATAATGAATATAATATATAATTTGAATTATGTACAAATTTTAATAATTTCATGAGATTTTGAATTTTCTAAAAAAAAATCCTATCTAATTACATCGAAAACAATAACCTGTATATGCTCTTAATTGCATTTAATTAGCATTTTCTAATGCCCTACATTCATAGTGGGTTATGTGTGGGCGCGGATAATCTTAACATTATTACAAACCTTTCCGGCGACTGGAGAATTTCTGGGAGGAGTTTGAGACTTATTCTGGATATCTGTAATCAGTGGTAAGCGGTATTAACCAATGGGACGACAGTGTCATGGAGAAGAGGTGGAGGTGAAAGCGTTAAAACGAAGCTAGTTCCCATTGCAGACGTACGTACGTAAAGCCAAAGTTCGTACAACAATAGTGAATTAGGTAGCGGTAGTGATAGAAGTAGAAGTAGAAGAGGAGTGGTACGACGATAATGGTAAAGCTATAGCAATAACGATCGTGGTTTGCAAGTGTGTGTGTGTGTGTGTGTGCGTGTGTGTGCGTGTGTGTGTGTGTGTGTCGCTAGAAAATAATGCACAAACAATAGTGTCAAATAGTGAACAAATATAAATGAATGAATGAATAAACGAATAAACAAATACATGGATGATTGATCAAATAAATAAACAGCGATATGATTAATAAATAAAGAATAAATGTAAGCAGTACAAAATATTAATTATATTTATATTGATATCGATTATAAGTCATAGTATACGGTATGACATAAATATGTGTCACATAATATCATTGGATACATATATTTAAATACAATGTTTACAATGACGTAATAGAAGACGGATAGTGAGAAGTCAACAAGACAATAGAGCACCGACGACATAACCTTGACGACCTCGCGTCGGAGCGTGCTGAAGTCCATTCTCTATGGCTCGCCTCATGGATTGAGTCTTGCAGAGTCTCGACGACGATGTGCAACGTTTGATTCTCTTGATCGGTAGAGACATGTGATGTGCGGTAGGAGGTGGAGGAGGAGGAGAAGAAGAACACTGATCGATGAACGAACATCTAGGTGTAGACGGAGGGGTCGGGGGTTCAAAGCTCATCGGAAGAGGAATCGTGATTTGCGGCGATATGATTTCGGATCGGTGGATCAATGTTAAAGGAAATTCCGTCATCGATGTGATGTCGTGGATTTCACGCGGGGGAGGAGTTAGAGAAAGGGGCGGAGTCATCGTATGGGGCGGAGTTAGAGGAGGGGGCGAGCTAGAAGGCACCGGCGGGGGAGATTCGGATGTATGTTTAATAAGTTGACTGCATGCTAATAATAGATCGTCATAATCGAAAGTCGGCGTACTATGGCCTATTTATTAGTGGTTAGTGTGAAACGGGGTTAGTGGTGGGTTAGTACACTACCATTAGAAGTAAGCCTAATTAGTAGTGCGTGAGATAGGTATTAGTCATACGTAGCAATACATGCTAGACTAACCAGAAACCATATCTGCAACATGATGTGAAGCATGATCAGATAATTCGTCTTCGCTGCGATTCAATGATTCATCAGTACTATATTGTAGTGAACGCATGTTATTATCTTCTACTTATAATTATAGGATATACTGAAATAGATTTGTATATATTTATATATATATATATATATATATATATATATATATATATTGTAATATAATTATTTAATATAACACAGAAATAAGTAGACAGTTTTGATAAATTGTTTAAAATTGTTTTCAAAATAATAAAAAAAATTAATTTCAAACATATTCTATAATAAATTTCTCTAGATTACAATATCGATACAAAGAAAGTGGATTGACACACGCAATGCATGTAAAAGATAGACACGTGAATGACACTTTTATCGATAAATTACAAAATGGTATCAGTGATTTTGATTGGATATTAGTCATATTTTATATGTCAAATATTAAAACAGTAGGCTTTTCGTCGAAATAGATTAAAGTGACTTCTATCTATATCAATGGATTTAGATTATAAATATCAATAAAATAGTATGATATCTTCAATTTAAATACACAAAATTAAGAGGAATATATTGATATGATGTATTTTAAATGTATAATTTTAAATGTATATATTTTTAGTATAGATAGTACATTAAAATTGGTAGTAATTATCAATATATATATGTATGAATAAATATTATTATAAATAAAAAGTAGTGGGCCAGAAAGTGGGTTTCGACTGCAGCGCCCGTAGCGGATAGTGCCATACACTACATTCAATTGCTTATCCACTTTCTTTATATCGATGGATTATACATAAACTATATAATAATAATAAAATTATTATATTTATAATGTTCGTATAATAATTTACTAAATATATAAATATATATATATATATATATATATATATATATATATTATATATTTATTACTTGGAACCACATACAAGCGAGTTTAATACCAGTAATAAATTGAATAAAATTAAAACAAATTAATATTTTTAAAACTTTAACTTCATATCAATTCTGGATACACAGAATTTATTTCATTTTAATATGATTATTTAAAGGTGATAGTATAATATCATATAATCATTATTATATTAGTTATTATAGATAATATTTGTAAGATTAATATAAAAAATACTTTTAGAATAATTAGAAATTAAAAATATTAATAAATAGTTTATATTTGTACTAATTTGAACTAAATTTAAAATATATGAATATAATATTATAGCAAATAAATATTTAAATTTTATAATATCTTTTTTTTAATAGAAGTAAAAATCACCTATTTATAAGATACACATGAAAATAAAAATTCAAAATATTTTTTTAAATTATCGATAAATATTATTTTATATATGTATATAATTAAAATATATACGTAAATAGACGTAGCATATTGTACCTGATATTTGCGGGAGAGTAGCGACTGATCTTCAGTTGGTCCATCATGTTATTAGTGTCCTCAGCTTCATCTGCAGAAACAGTGTACGCAGCCTCCGTACTCAGCTTCTCCATCAGTGACTCGCTTATTATCTCATCAAAGTTAAACGCTGCAATGTGTGCATGAGGGTTATTATCAACGATATAGCTGTAAAGAGCTAATAATAATGTAGTGAATATAGTTATCAATTAATAATAATAATGATAATAATGGGGAGACCAATACAAATAATTAATATAATGATCCAAAACTGTTTATAATTCGTTATTGTTATCGGATTAAGGGGGGTACATGTTTACTAACTAATCATGATATCGGAGTAAAGGGGTACACATTAACTAACTAATCATGATATCGGAGTAAAGGGGTACACATTAACTAACTAATCATGATATCGGAGTAAGGGGGTTCACGTTTACTAACTAATCATGATATCGGATTAAGGGGGTTCACGTTTACTAACTAATCATGATATCGGAGTAGCGGGGTTCACGTTTACTAACTAATCATGATATCGGATTAAGGGGGTTCACGTTTACTAACTAATCATGATATCGGAGTAAGGGGGTTCACGTTTACTAACTAATCATGATATCGGATTAAGGGGGTTCACGTTTACTAACTAATCATGATATCGGAGTAAGGGGGTTCACGTTTACTAACTAATCATGATATCGGATTAAGGGGGTTCACGTTTACTAACTAATCATGATATCGGAGTAAGGGGGTTCACGTTTACTAACTAATCATGATATCGGATTAAGGGGGTTCACGTTTACTAACTAATCATGATATCGGAGTAAGGGGGTTCACGTTTACTAACTAATCATGATATCGGATTAAGGGGGTTCACGTTTACTAACTAATCATGATATCGGAGTAAGGGGGTTCACGTTTACTAACTAATCATAATATCGGAGTAAGGGGGTTCACGTTTACTAACTAATCATGATATCGGAGTAAGGGGGTTCACGTTTACTAACTAATCATGATATCGGATTAAGGGGGTTCACGTTTACTAACTAATCATGATATCGGAGTAAGGGGGTTCACGATTACTAACTAATCATAATATCGGAGTAAGGGGGTACATGTCTACACTAACTTTGGTTCTCATTGTGTTCGTGGAACAGAATGCCGTTATCAGTGGCAAACTTCTTTCCGTCGGAGAGAAGATTGTTCACTTGCGAGAACTTAGTGCTGGGATACTCGACTACAGGATTTGAGCTCGATGCTTTCACCGCTACTATCTGAGTGGGTAGACTGGGCGATTGTTCAAAGAATTGCCTGCGGGAGGGGAGGGAGACATTCGTATGTATGGGTGAGAGAGACATTCGTATGGGTGAGAGGAGAGAGACATTCGTATTGTGTTCAGGTGTTTAGTCTCGTTATAGATCTATAATTAAATTGTATAGGTATCACAGGAAATAATGTTATATCATTAGTGTGACATCGTTAGTATTACATCATTGGTATGACATCATTAAGTAAACGTCTAGAGTAAAGTTTATTGAATTACTGGTTATATATAAAGAAAGATATAATTATATATAAACATATAATTATATAACATATATAAACAAAATATATAAATGTGATAACAGTAAGACAAAATGACACCATACAAAAAAACAAAAAATAAACGGAGAAGTAAAATAAAAATAAAACATTGGATTATATATACGAGCCATTAAATAAACACAGAGAACAATATTTTATAAATATATTTTCTAATGATTGTTAAAAATACAATTACAAAATAAACATCACATATTAAAAATATGTTATTTATATTTATATATATATATGATATACTACATATTATAAGTATTGATCTCAGTATGTCTATGCTTATCTAATATAAACATAATATAACAAATGAGTACGATACAATGAAAGAGCTTTGTGAATTTGACTTTGTATAGATCTTATGTGATATTGCTTGCATTGTGGGATATCCAATTAATTAACTCACTAATGTAAGATTAAATATTTACACAAAATATCAATATATGGTTATCACTCAATAGAATATACAATATTTAACATATTAATGCCGAATTGGTCAGATTAATCTATAAACTATTAGCGTTTAAATATATTTATCAAACAATTGTACTTAAACACACATCTCACTCTATGGCTTACAATAGCTTATGATCATGCTATTAGATATTATGTTAATGTGAAGCTATTTACTACAATGATGATTGTGTAAAGCAAGCTATCGACATGATATTCACTACCATCTGAATTTATTAATATATATACATGTATATATACATTATAATATAATAATTATATATGATGTATATTCTACTGGTTATCTGTTATCTGGTTAAGCAATAGCTGTAATGCTGATATAAGTTTGTGTGATTCATAACTAATATGATAATATATACGTTTGTGTTTGTGTGTAATATTTAATATATACATATTTATATGACTATTTACTCTTATATCTTTGGATTTTTATTTATTTAATAAAGACAAAATTGTATAAATAATGATAACAATAATTTATAATAAATTATAAATATATATGTATCATATTTAGTCGACATATGCTGACTGGCTGATAATGAAGCAGAACTTATCTATTTATCAACATGTTTTTAAAAAAAGTATAATAAATTAAAAGAATAAATAATATATGTAGCAGTTAAGTAAATGAATACACATTAAATGTAAACAAATGTAAATTGATA
>OZ025242.1:814693-819693 GCA_964019155.1 Osedax fenrisi
TCCTCACGGATGTTGTCCAGGGCTCGGTAGCGAGGCTCGTCGGATAGTTGGGCGGAGATCACGTGAAGGTTGTTCAGGTCGTAGTCGCCCTGCATGAAGAACTCGTAGATTTCGGCTCGCTCGAGCAGCAGTTCTAGGAACTGTCTCTTCACGTATTCACGTAGCTTGCGTTGATGTATCTTGTACACCGCTTCGATGAACTCTAACTTTAGGTTACTGAAGCGGTAGGGCACAGTCAGTTAGGGTATTGGAGATAGGAGGACTACTGGTTAATTAACACATATTAAAGAGGACATTCACTGTCTATTGAACTGGTAACTTTTTACATTGTGAGTGTTACGTACTACGACCTATATATTTCACTATTCAACTATTACTTGACTAAGATGTCTGATTTTTATATTGATTTTTAAATCAAAAAAGTACTTCATGTAATCGTAAAATAAAACTTTCTAATAATATACAAGTGACATACTATCGCTATTACATTAATATTATTACACGCACAATGAAATAGATGAACCTATATGTGTTAGAAACCTGAAGCACTCTTTTCCCACGAGGAACATGGTCACCTTAGCTAGAGTGTCCCCGTAGTGAATATTGTCCTGTTGGGCCTGGTTGTCGAGCAGTTCCATGAATTGTGCTTCTAACCTGAAACAACATTCAGTGGTGTTACTAGTAATAATGATGACTCATCATGAGATAGTGTGTGTGGTATGCCTGCCACCTAATAGAGATAGGAGATTCGTATATTTCATTTTATTATAAACAAAATATTTTTTATATATAGAAAATATTAATTGTTATCATTTACTACAATTTAAATTCTTATCTTAATGGGTACACTGCATTGTACACTGCATTGAAATGTAAATAGCTAGGTGATACATATGTCTATTCACAAGTGCTCTGAATATATTCATTGAATTGACACAGTTTTTGTGTGTGTTATATTTATAATATACATAATGTTATTGAAGTATATTTATAATATATATTATACTATATTATATTATATTATATTATATATATATATATATATATATATAGAAATAAAAAAAATAGGGTTCATGTATTTTATTATGATGTTTCTATAGAAATTGTATGTTTACAATTATTTCTAATTATATTTATGAAAATATCATTCTATTTTATTATTTATATATATTCTTTATAAATCATTAACAAAATGTGTATTATAGCTATAATATTTTTTCAGTTTATACATTTAAACATGCATAGTTTGAGTGAAATTATGATGGTATATATCTAGACTTACATTGTATTATGAGTCATAACTCATTCATGACTCATCATAGTATACTTGATGACTCATGGTTAATAATGCAATGTTTAAGCTAACTCTCTCTGTTTTTGTAAGTCTCGCATGATTTTCACACGCGTCAGAAAGCATTTCTCCGCTTCGGGTTCGTAGGTCAACAGTTCGAAAGGTACTCGTTTATCTGTTTCGGCTTCTGGCGAGAGGAAATATTCCGAAAGTTTTCCGTCGAAATTTTGCGAAATGTCGACGAAATACATCGAAAAGAGTTCGTGTTTCTCAAACCAACGACAAATAGTCGGCCAACTCCTGTGCAAGGGGTGAAACAGGTCAGCTATGAGTTAGTGTGGGTTAGTGTGAATTTGTGTAGTCTAGCGGTAATCTGATCATTAGAAATTAGCAAATTTAGTGTTCACATTTCACTGGTATGAATAATCTAATGAAATAGATATTAAATAAATATTTACTTTTATGAACAATTAGTTAGTTTGAGCATATCTTCGATTAGTATACATATACATAAATAGAATGGGGCGAAGGGATGAGGGGTGTACGGTACCTATCGACCCAATCAGCCCAATCTATTGGGAATAGAAGTTGAGGGAGAATGGTATCTGCGAGTGTTTGCAATGCAGCCTCCCAACGAGGTTTAATGACAGCCTTACGAAGCAGTTGAGTGTGTGCCACGTAGAGACGTCTTGCTGACTCCACCCCTTCTAGACCTATGAACTCCTGGTAACATGATGCTGAGTCGTTAGCTTCCAACGATGGTAGGTCTAGTTGTCGGAGAGCTTGCGACCACGGTAACTGTTCGCGATGGGGTGTGGCTTAGTTAGCGATGGGGTGTGGCTAAGCTAGCGATGGGGTGTGGCTAAGCTAGCGATGGGGTGTGGCTAAGCTAGCAATGGGGTGTGGCAATAGGGTGTGGCATTATTAATTATTTATAATTTATATATAAATTATAAATATATATATATATATATAAATGTATTAAATGCATAGTAGATTACACAAAGATTTTCCGAAGGAAAGATATTGCACTTGTGTATATTTATGTAACCTAATAATTCGATATGGCCATCTAGCGGTATTAGTCAGATAATAAGAATTTTCTATATTTATTGTAGTTTTGAACTGACAGTTTCATCAAAGGTCAATATTTAAATAATATTCTTTTATATGGATAATATTGTATATTTATTTTAAATAAAAAATTTGTATAAAAAACTATATCATTATATGTTAAAATAAAAGTATTTAATTGTAATATACTTTAAGAATATTATATTCAAAGTTTAAAATTACAATATTAATTTAAAATGTTCTAAAACTATGAATTATTAACATATTGAATTCAAATTGGAGCTGTGAATATTTCGTAATGATTTGTCATTTTTAATATTACATTATTATAATGATTATATAGTATTATTTATTTAATTAAACACTATATTATACCTGTATATTAATGTAATATAATTATTATAATATTTTATATATAATATAATAGTATATTATAAATTATGATATATATTATAAATTATATATATTATGGGTATAGTAATGAGATTTTTTATTTTGTAGCTAGAATAAAATTATTAATACCAGTGTAAAGAGGATAAAAAAGTAATATAAGTTTCATATTTTACTTTTTTTATATAATTAATAATAAAAAAGTTGTGTCAATAATAATAATTTGAAATAAAAATGTAAAATAATTTAAAAAAATAAAATTTCTTAATTAAAATATCACATGAACATTTCATATACCACTCGCCATCTAGTGTTAATGGTCAGATTCATTTTAAATTTACATTTCGAGGTACTAGAGATAGATAGGGAGTACAATATCTTTGCTTCGCAAAATATTTGGTATACATATATGTATTGCATATTAGATATACTATCTATAGGTAATGTATTTATAGAATAATTTATAAATATAGTTATTTAATAAATTTATGAATTTACATCTATTCAATTTAAATATTACTATGGTTATATAATCAATTATTAAGTCTACATCGAGAATCACGTGTCAATCATTATCCTAAACACGCCTCCTACAACGTACGCACATTTTGCATACTGCCACGGAAGGTAACCTTTATAAAATATGAAATTTAATAATTTCATGTAAAAAACAATCATATTTTATTGATTTTATTTGAATAAAATATATAATATACTAAATGTAGATTTATATCATTTTATTTTTTTGAAATAAATTTAATATAAAAAATACTCTATAAATAAATTGTGTACTAGATAATTTACTTATATTTATTATTTGACATATTATTAAATAAGAAGTATTATATTAAAGTATTATAATATAATCATTATAATATAATGTATGTGTATATATATATAAATATTTATAAATTAAATAATATAATACTATATATTAATATATTAAATAATAAGAATTACTAAATTATTGAGTTTACACATTTATTTGTGAACTCATGTATGTATTTATACAGAAGAATCTATTAAATAATGATAACATATATTCTGAGCAGCTATTTTCATAATTTTTGTATAATTAACATTATAATATTTTTAAATTGAAAAATTATCTTTTATATTTATTTTTAATGATATAAGAATTTCAACAATTATTTATACATTTATATTATAAATGAACATTGCATAGCTACAGTCTATAAATAGATAGAACTTAAACACATAGAGTATCATATTTAATAATGTGATATCTTTCAAATATAACATTTAGTTTTTTTTAAAGATATGTATATCGATGGGTTAATGGTTATAAATAGGGTTGTATACAAACAGAGTACCTTAACATTACAGTATTATAGTATTTAAATCTATAGGTAGGCAGTACTGTACTATAGTGAAATCAGTATGCAACCCTTTTTCTATAAATAGAATAATATGAAACACATTGATATGAAATATACACAGTTTTATTAATAACTGTGATTCTACTATATACAAACAGCTCTATTATTAAATATTAAAGTACAAATGTATAATACACGATTTAAGATATTCATTAGATATCTAATATTTCATTTATCCAGTTTTTTGATGTTATGATTTAATATTATTTGATTTAATAAAAGTAATGGTAGAGGTCATTGTGACTGATATAAATAGATGTGTACTCAAAATCTAACCAAAATCTAACTCAAACTCTAATATAAATATTATAATTTAAATATTATAGATAAATATAATATATTATACAACCAATGAAATAGTAAATAACTACTATAAATAAATTGAAAACATTCTTATAATATGAAATCAGCAATTATAATACGAGTTCTATTCAACTTGGTAATCATATTATTATAGCTCAATAACTCAATAACTTTATTATAAACATGTAATATGTCAGTAGAACATGATTTCATACAAATGTATAGAAATAATTCTCAACCCCTCTGTATGCAGATGCTTATAGGCTTGTTAATACAGGTTTATTATTATTTCACCTCGTATTAGAGATGAGAATTAACAATGAGGAGCAGGAGTATGAGGAGGAGGAGGAGGATGAGGAGGAGGAGGAGGAGGAGGAGATGGAGGAGGAGATGGAGGAGATGGAGGAGGAGGAGGAGGAGGAGGAGGAGGAGGAGGAGGAGGAGGAGGAGGAGGAGGAGGAGGAGGAGGAGGAGGAGGAGGAGGAGGAGGAGGAGGAGGAGGAGGAGGAGGAGGAGGAGGAGGAGGAGGAGAGGAGGAGGAG
>OZ025242.1:824693-889693 GCA_964019155.1 Osedax fenrisi
TACTACTACTACTACTACTACTACTACTACTACTACTACTACTACTACTACTACTACTACTACTACTACTACTACTACTACTACTACTACTACTACTACTACTACTACTACTACTACTACTACTACTACTACTACTACTACTACTACTACTACTACTACTACTACTACTACTACTACTACTACTACTACTACTACTACTACTACTACTACTACTACTACTACTACTACTACTACTACTACTACTACTACTACTACTACTACTACTACTACTACTACTACTACTACTGCTACTACTACTACTACTACTACCTGACTACTACTACTACTACTACTACTACTACCTGACTACTACTACTACTACTACCTGACTACTACTACTACTACTACTACTACTACTACTACTACTACCTGACTACTACTACTACTACTACTACTACCTGACTACTACTACTACTACTACTACTACTACCTGACTACTACTACTACTACTACTACTACTACTACTACTACTACTACTACTACTACTACTACTACTACTACTACTACTACTACTACTACTACTACTACTACTACTACTACTACTACTACTACTACTACTACTACTACTACTACTACTACTACTACTACTACTACTACTACTACTACTACTACTACTACTACTACTACTACTACTACTACTACTACTACTACTACTACTACTACTACTACTACTACTACTACTACTACTACTACTACTACTACTACTACTACTACTACTACTACTACTACTACTACTACTACTACTACTACTACTACTACTACTACTACTACTACTACTACTACTACTACTACTACTACTACTACTACTACTACTACTACTACTACTACTACTACTACTACTACTACTACTACTACTACTACTACTACTACTACTACTACTACTACTACTACTACTACTACTACTACTACTACTACTACTACTACTACTACTACTACTACTACTACTACTACTACTACTACTACTACTACTACTACTACTACTACTACTACTGCTACTACTACTACTACTACTACCTGACTACTACTACTACTACTACTACTACTACCTGACTACTACTACTACTACTACCTGACTACTACTACCTGACTACTACTACTACTACTACTACTACCTGACTACTACTACTACTACTACCTGACTACTACTACTACTACTACTACTACTACCTGACTACTACTACTACTACTACTACTACTACTACTACTACTACTACTACTACTACTACTACTACTACTACTACTACTACTACTACTACTACTACTACTACTACTACTACTACTACTACTACTACTACTACTACTACTACTACTACTACTACTACTACTACTACTACTACTACTACTACTACTACTACTACTACTACTACTACTACTACTACTACTACTACTACTACTACTACTACTACTACTACTACTACTACTACTACTACTACTACTACTACTACTACTACTACTACTACTACTACTACTACTACTACTACTACTACTACTACTACTACTACTACTACTACTACTACTACTACTACTACTACTACTACTACTACTACTACTACTACTACTACTACTACTACTACTACTACTACTACTACTACTACTACTACTACTACTACTACTACTACTACTACTACTACTACTACTACTACTACTACTACTACTACTACTACTACTACTACTACTACTACTACTACTACTACTACTACTACTACTACTACTACTACTACTACTACTACTACTACTACTACTACTACTACTACTACTACTACTACTACTACTACTACTACCTGATCTTCCTTCCTGCTGGTCATATCACATGATCATGGTATTGTCTTGCACGTGAGAATTACAAACAGCAGCTTGCATTGGTTACCAGGTATTCACTGTATTGCATAATACTCCT
Source organism: Osedax fenrisi (assembly GCA_964019155.1). NCBI lineage: Eukaryota > Metazoa > Annelida > Polychaeta > Sabellida > Siboglinidae > Osedax > Osedax fenrisi. The sequence goes on from OZ025242.1 coordinate 826,630, forward strand.
ATTGTAAACGCATAATGAATCTTAATATCACATATATATATATATATATATATATATATATATTAACAAATTTAATTTATATGTATTTGTGTGTATATATATAATATATATTTATATAAAATTCACTATATTACATATATGTATATCAGGTTTATATAATCGAAATATCTAACAATTTTGATATTTTTGATGATGATACATAGAGAAACAATTTAAATATTATGGGTAATGATATCATGCTTATATAATTGGTCATAATTGATATATTATAGTATTCACATAGTTATGGAACATTGATATATGTTAATTAATAAATGATTACCTCTGCAGATATATAGCATATGCAATGTGCATTGCTGTACATTATTTATTATCAATTAAATTTGTATTAAAATACTATTTGATGATGATTTAACATATACAGGTATACTCTATACTATATATGTATATATACACACACCCTCACATCTACCTATTATTGTGGATTAAATATTAGATGATTAAATAAAGGATGCATGTGTGGTATTAGGCATTATATTGTGAATAATAAAGCTAATGATATGTGAATGGATATTAGTAATAGTACTATATAATAGTTGGCTAGGATAGACAACATTCACCATGAGACCATGCAATCAATGCATTTTTCATTATGTCAGTGCATACATGATATCCTACCATAACAAAGTGTATAGTGTAATAACACCAGGATAAATTTATAAATTAAGTGGAATTCTAAGAAAAAAACAATAAAATGTGTGTGTACCAGGTCATAGTTGTATCTGGATAATATTATCTAATTGTGGATTGATTGATAATGTAATAGAAACACTATACCCAAGGAATAGTGCTAGCTATTAGTTATGTACAACAACTGACTACACAGTTTATTATATAATACATGCTGAAATAAATGACAATATAGTAGAATGGTTAAGCAGTATATAATGATTCACTAGATCTAAGCTATGAATTCTAATCTTTGAGTTTATTCAAATATTGGGCATCAATTTAAACTAATAATACATTTTATAATACACCATACAATATGATTATATTTGTATATTATATATTGGATATGATATGTATAAACATAACAAATAAATAAATACACAGGTCAACTATTGCAATAATATATATTATATATATTCTATAACATTAAATGATAAGGTAAATAAATATGTAATGTACTATATATATGTATTGTTTTATTTACCTTATCATTTATTAATGTGTTAGAATATATATATATATATATATATATATACTTAGCCCATAGTAATCTACAATAATCGACATCGTTCAACTGTGATATAAAGGTACTTCAAGTGATATATTTTGTAATCGTACAATCATTGAAATAATACCTTACAATAGTATGATTTTTATATAAGAGTATTCAAAAATTAAATAATCAATACTAAAGAAATTCTACATACATTACAAATGAACATTATATATGAATATAGAAAGTGATTACAATTTGAATAATTCAATAAATTAAAATAAAAAGTGTAATATAGTTAAAACAAAGATATTGCGGAGAAAAGGTGTAACACTCTTTATCTACACGACATGATTAATATTCATACGTTCCGCTTCTAGCAGTAATATCAAAAACATTGAAATAGGTTTGAGGCGATTTGCATACTACAATTTTTTCATTGCTCTATTAAATTACATGTAATATAAATTATCTGTTACTCGCCACATAGATATGTATAGCATTTAAAACCAACATATCATAAACTTGGGGATCGGTCTGAAACGGCGCCAATTTAAAAAAAATACCAATATCATATCATTATACATCATATCATACTCGTAAATACAGATAGAATATGATAAATATATATATATATATATACGGATTGCATGTATTCAGCATATACTTTAGTGTAATATATAATATGCATACCATACAGCATGAATATGACATATATAAGTACAACATTTCTAAGGTAATTCATGGATTCAACATATAATACTGTGTATTATATAACATGTATACAATACACTTACATCAAAGGAATATTTGTCCACCTAGTTGAAAATCGCTAATTAGTCGCGAGCTAAATACAATTCGTTGATTTTGGCCTTGCCATAGATATAGAGTATCATTGTACTCTATATCTATGGGCCTTGCCCCCTGGTAATGTCTGGCTATGGGCCCGATCCATCGATATAAAAAAACTTTCTTTATATCGATCTTTATACCTGATCGCAGAGCTGAATACTGACATTGGCCCCTAATACGTTATTTAACTAATTGAGAGTTCAAGTTAACATCGCGCGGCCGACGTTATATTTCATAGTAAATTATATACAGAGTAGAGAAGTCGTGTTTTATATATACATACATATCATAATACCTATTGCTCATATATTAATATAATATTATATACGCCCTACGCGCATTATTAATTTGAACTGTCGGTTAGATACTGGACATGTTGGGGGGTCAGTCTAAGTGGATTTTTGTACGCGAAGCTTCCACGAGTCAATCAACTGCGTATTATTTTCACAATTAGTGCGCTTAATATTGAAATTGGTGTAATCCATAAAACGTGGGATGATCACATGAATCCAACTGCAAAATAAATATTCTGTGTGCGCGTATAGTAGTTCGATATGGTTAGGGTTTATTAGTGGTTAGTCGTCACTTAATTATTGACCGTTCTTATATATCACTGAACAGTTAATAATTAATTTAAAGTCATAACTAACCACTAATAAACCCTAACCAAACGAACTACTTGTGCAAAGTAGTTCGTTAAAAATAATTTATTTTGCAGTTGAACATATGTGATGATCCAAAACTTGTGGGTATCTATTGTATAATGAATTACTTTATATAAAAAGGAAAATCGAGTAAAGATAGGTTTTAGTGATATAATAATTTAATAATTTTATATCAATTGAATTATAGCCTTTAGTTGGCTGTTATCGATATTACTTATGTAATATAATTAACCTAATTATGATCATAAATATAATTAATTTGATAAGTTATAAAAAAATCTAATATCAAATGAACTTTACGATCAATGGACAAATTCGGCTGACATTATTGTTCGTAAAGTTAATTTGATTGTATTGTAGTTTTAGCATATAATATTAAATTTATGATCGGCGGACATCTATACATATAATACAATACAATCAAGTGAAGTTAATGATCGACGGATATCCATTTTCCTAATATAGCATATCACATTAACTTTACGATCGACGGACATCGATGTCCGTCAAATTTGTCTGCTGATCGTAAAGTTATCTTGATCCAAAATCTATATTATTATTATTATATGGAGTTAGACTGACATCGGCTCCCAACGTGTCTCGTGTCTAACTGAGAGTTCAAGTAAACAATACGAGTAGGGCTTATATAATATCATATTAATCATATTAATATACAAGCATACAGTATTATGATATGTATATATATATATATATATATATATATATATATATATATATATAGGATACAACTTCACTCATAGCTTCGGAAGCTAAAGGAGGCCATGCTTATTATTAAGTGAATAATTTACTGAGAAATATAACGCCTGCCGCGAAATGTTTACTTGACCTCTCGGTTTAACATGTGAATTATTGGGGGGCCGATGTCAGTATTCAGAATTATATGTATATATAATTATAATAATTATAATTATATATACATATATTATATGATATAATTATATATATATAATATAATATATATATAATTATTATAATAATATATAATGACATATCTAAATATATATATATATATATATTATGTAATAAAATTATTAGTATAATAGTATAATATATAATTATAATAATTATAATTATTATTTAATAATATTAATAATATATTAAATATATATTAATATATATTTGTAATAATAATATATATTTAATATAATATAATATTATTATATTAATAATAATTTAATTATTAATTATTATAATTATTATATAAATTATGTATTATTATAATAATTATATTATATAAATATATGATGTATGTATGGTTATATTATTTAATATACAAAAAATGTATTCATTTCCATCATAATAATAAAGATATTAATTTAATTATTATAAATTATTTATTAAATATTAATATTAAATATTATAAATATTAAATATAAAATAAATGATATTCAAAATATAGTGATATTCAAAATATCATTATAGTAAGCAATTATTTACTTTTAATTTCACTTATAATTATATAATATGCAACTAACGATATATAGAAATAGTTAATAATATAATATTAAATAATTATATTTATTTTTAAAAATAAGGAGTTATTTATTCAACATTTTTGACATCTCTTATTTACTACATACGGGGATTATTTACCGGGTCAATATAAGTTCAAATTAATACTCGCCAGTTTGTCTTAATACACGTGCTCTTCAACATTTAAATATTGTTCATTAATATTATAAATTATCATTTTTTTCATAGTTATTCTATATTAACACAAAATGACACAAAGTTTAAGTGTAAATGAAGATAAGAAGAGTAAAAAATCAAAGGTATTAATATATATAAATATATAGATAACATAAAATATCAACTTATAAAATATTTAATTTTAAATTATAATTATAAAATAATATTTAGTTTTTTACATTCTTAATTACTAATGATAGAGAGTATATAATTTAATCAATAACATAATAGTATTAATTTAATACTAGAATGTATTATATATATAATTTAGAAATAAGCATTGCTATTAATTATAACCATAATATAATATTGAATGAATTTCCAAATGTCAATTTTTGATAAACATACTTATTTAACGTAGAGTATTGAATAATACTGTTTTTTATTACGAATAGCCATAATAACTTACATACTATTATTATTCTAATGTTTATAATGTAATTGTTAAAACTGATTCCAAAATTGGTATTATTTATTTTCATATTTATGTTTACACACGAGTTTTTGTAGAAGCTAATACTTATCGAGAAAATTACACTTAATTGTAAAGCAAGTCCAAATAAACTATCAATACAAAATATACACATGATATGCGTATATAAATAATGATAGATTATAATATTTTAGAACTTATTAAATATAGTTTATTTTATGTATTGTTACAATAATTTTACATAAATTTGATAGTAAATTTCGGGCCGCATGAAAAACGGCACATTTGAATTTATATTCTCTTCTCAGTTTTATTAAACATACTTATAATTAACGCAACTTAATTTTGAAATACATTTATATATTAGTATAAATATTCTACATATTATTGGATCAACAGAACATTACGATCAACGGACAAATTATACGGACATCGATGTCCGTTTATTCATATAGACGAACAAATAAACGGACATCGATGTCCATTTATCGTAAATTAAATTGTATTTACTATAATGTTTATATGTATTTATAGATGTCCGTTTATCGTAAATTAAATGTTATATACTATAATATTTATATATTTATAGATGTTCGTTTATCGTAAATTAAATGTTATATACTATAATGTTTATATATTTATAGATGTTCGTTTATCGTAAAGTTAATCTTACATACTTATAGATGTTCGTTTATCTTAAAGTTAATCTTACATACTTATAGATGTTCGTTTATCGTAAATTAAATGATAAACATCTATAAATATATAAACATTATAGACTATAATATAGTATATAACATTATAGTATATAACATTTAATTTACGATAAACGAACATCTATAAATATATAAATATTATAGTATACCTATAACATTTAATTTACGATAAACGGACATCTATAAATATATATAAACATTATAGTAAATACAATTTAATTTACGATAAACGGACATCGATGTCCGTATAATGTGTCCGTTGATCGTAATGTTCTGTTTATCCATATTATTTACTAAGCATACTGTTCTTACTTATTATGTTAATACATTATTAAAATGATTATAAAAGCTTAACAAATTGTAACATATTACTTAAATCTACTAATAAATTGTATCATAAACTTTATGATAAAGCCTATAGTATATATGATATTATTATATTTAACATATACGTTTATATACATTTATAAATTTATATATGTGCCGTTATTAATGCGGAACCTTAAATTTTTCATAATTTCTTTAAATTTCTCCTATACTCTTTATTTATATATGTATATATTATATTTGGAATTAATATTTAATAATGATAATTATTGAATAATTATGAAATAAACATAACCAACAATTTATATATTATATAATATAAATATATATATATATATATATAATACATGCATTACCCTCAAAGTAGTATATAATATCCTCCAGAGCTTGTCAACTACTACAGAGTATTTAAATGTTGATCTCAATCGTAATAAAATCAAACCTGGCTTATATTTGATATAGACTTATGTACATAATTTAGTTTCAGAAGGAAGGTGAAAAATAACCATGGATATATATAAGTAGGTTATATTTATATATAGTTTTATATCTGTTTATATAAATCCCGCCTTGATACAATATCAGAAACTATAATAAGATTGGAATTAGAGGTAACCAAGGATCTCATGCAAGTGTTTTAATTTGGTTTGGTGATTTCGTGTGCAGTGTAAATTTTACTATTTATAAATAACTATTTAAATTAACATTGCATACGAATCGTATGATACGATATCTATGGTAACCAAATTGGAACGCAGTCACAAATAAATATGTTCCGCCGAATTACTATTGATATTAAATGCCGATATTTTATTATTACGTGCATTTTAATTTCAACCTGATTATATATATGTATTTAAATGTGGCGACTTCATTATGTTACCAATATGAATACATCGATACATATTTATTTTAAATAAATTGGTTCATAAATTAAAAATCACAATATATACCAGGTATTCCTATGTATCTAATGTACTGATATTGTATTATACTAGACGGTTTATGCACAGGTATTATACTTTGTAATTAAAATGTATATGTATAACCTATTTGTGTATTTTTGGTTATATATAATATATTGACTTAATTTTAACTTACTCCAGGTTTTACTAATCATTATATAAATTTAATTAGTAGCAAAATTAATCAAATTATAATAGTCAAATATATTATTTATATAACTTACATTATATGCAGGATAGAAAATCTAAAGACTTTAAAAAAGATGATGAAAAAAAAAGTAAAAAAAAATCAAAACGCAAGGTATCAGAATCTTCTGATGATGGACATAAAAAAGAAAAAAAACGCAGAAAGTCTAAAGTTGACAAATCCGATGATGAATCTAATGATGAATCTACAAAAACCGAATCTCCTATTAATGAAAAAACACCAGAAGAAATAGAAGGAGATTTTGATAACTTTAGAATTACTCAAGCTGTAAGAGAAAAACTATTAGGTAGTATAATTATAAAATCTTTATTTATATATTTATATATTATATTTGTATATTATCAATTCTAGAAAGAGGTGTAAAATACTTGTTCCCTATTCAAAGTCAAACATTTAATTACGTTTTTGATGGAGAGGACCTCATCGCTCAAGCAAGTTTGTATTATATAATATAAGTTTAAAATAATATATATATATATATTATTTTATTTTTCAGGAACTGGTACAGGAAAAACATTGTCTTTTGCACTTCCTTTAGTAGAAAAGTTAATAGCTGCCGGTAGTAGAAAACATGAAAGAGGTAGAGCACCAAAAGTTCTTGTTATGGCACCAACAAGAGAATTAGCAAAGCAAGTTGCAGCTGAATTTGAATCTCTATCAGGCGGAATTAATGCATTAAATGTATTAACTGTTTATGGAGGAACTCCATACTGGCAACAAGAACAGGTTAATAAGATAACAAAATTAATTTTTTACTAATTTTATTTATTGCGAAATAATAATGATATTATATATTATATTATGATATAATGCCTATTCGAAGCTATAATAATATTTTAATTGTAATTTTAGTCAAAATATGCAGAAATTAGATCATTTACGGTCGCTATAATAATTATAAATATATTTATAGCATTACCAAAAATGATGACAATTTAAATTATATATATATATATATATGCTTTACAATTATGTTGTTTTATATGTTATTGAAATGCCTATTCGAAGCTATAATAATATTTTAATTGTAATTTTAGTCAAAATATGCAGAAATTAGATCATTTACGGTCGCTATTCTAATTATAAATATATTTATAGCATTACCAAAAATGATGACAATTATATACGGCATATTTTGACATCGTATTAAATTTTTAATATTATATACGATGTACAATATGCAAAATATTATTTCATTGGTTATTAAATACTTAAATTATATTTATTTATTTAATTAAAATAACTATTGATATATATTATATTATGATATAATTCCTATTCGAAGCTATAATAATATTTTAATTGTAATTTTAGTCAAAATATGCAGAAATTATATCATTTACGGTCGCTATTCTAATTATAAATATATTTATAGCATTACCAAAAATGATGACAATTAAAATTATATATGGCATATTTTGACATCGTATTACATTTTTAATATAATATACGATGTACAATATGCAAAATATTATTTCATTGGTTATTAAATTCTTAAATTATATTTATTTATTTAATTAGAATAACTATTGATATATATTTATATATTTATTTATTTATGCCTATTCGAAGCTATGATAATATTTTAATTGTAATTGTAGTCAAAATATGCAGTAATTAGATCATTTACGGTCGCTATTCTAATTATAAATATATTTATAGCATTACCAAAAATGATGACAATTAAAATTATATATGGCATATTTTGACATCGTATTAAATTTTTAATATTATATATGATGTACAATATGCAAAATATTATTTCATTGGTTATTAAATTCTTAAATTATATTTATTTATTTAATTAAAATAACTATTGATATATATTATATTATGATATAATGCCTATTCGAAGCTATAATAATATTTTAATTGTAATTTTAGTCAAAATATGCAGAAATTATATCATTTACGGTCGCTATTCTAATTATAAATATATTTATAGCATTACCAAAAATGATGACAATTAAAATTATATATGGCATATTTTGACATCGTATTACATTTTTAATATAATATACGATGTACAATATGCAAAATATTATTTCATTGGTTATTAAATTCTTAAATTATATTTATTTATTTAATTAGAATAACTATTGATATATATTTATTTATTTATGCCTATTCGAAGCTATGATAATATTTTAATTGTAATTTTAGTCAAAATATGCAGAAATTAGATCATTTACGGTCGCTATTCTAATTATAAATATATTTATAGCATTACCAAAAATGATGACAATTAAAATTATATATGGCATATTTTGACATCGTATTAAATTTTTAATATTATATACGATGTACAATATGCAAAATATTATTTCATTGGTTATTAAATTCTTAAATTATATTTATTTATTTAATTAGAATAACTATTGATATATATATTTATTTATTTATTTATGTATGCCTATTCGAAGCTATAATAATATTTTAATTGTAATTTTAGTCAAAATATGCAGAAATTAGATCATTTACGGTCGCTATTCTAATTATAAATATATTTATAGCATTACCAAAAATGATGACAATTTAAAATTATATATATATATCCTTTACAATTATGTTGTTTTAAATGTTATTGAAATGCCTATTCGAAGCTATAATAATATTTTAATTGTAATTTTAGTCAAAATATGCAGAAATTAGATCATTTACGGTCGCTATTCTAATTATAAATATATTTATAGCATTACCAAAAATGATGACAATTTAAAATTATATATATATATCCTTTACAATTATGTTGTTTTAAATGTTATTGAAATGCCTATTCGAAGCTATAATAATATTTTAATTGTAATTTTAGTCAAAATATGCAGAAATTAGATCATTTACGGTCGCTATTCTAATTATAAATATATTTATAGCATTACCAAAAATGATGACAATTAAAATTATATATGGCATATTTTGACATCGTATTAAATTTTTAATATTATATACGATGTACAATATGCAAAATATTATTTCATTAGTTATTAAATTCTTAAATTATATTTATTTATTTAATTAGAATAACTATTGATATATATTTATTTATGTATGCCTATTCGAAGCTATAATAATATTTTAATTGTAATTTTAGTCAAAATATGCAGAAATTAGATCATTTACGGTCGCTATTCTAATTATAAATATATTTATAGCATTACCAAAAATGATGACAATTATATACGGCATATTTTGACATCGTATTAAATTTTTAATATTATATACGATGTACAATATGCAAAATATTATTTCATTAGTTATTAAATTCTTAAATTATATTTATTTATTTAATTAAAATAACTATTGATATATATTTATTTATTTATTTATGTATGCCTATTCGAAGCTATAATAATATTTTAATTGTAATTTTAGTCAAAATATGCAGAAATTAGATCATTTACGGTCGCTATTCTAATTATAAATATATTTATAGCATTACCAAAAATGATGACAATTTAAAATTATATATATATATCCTTTACAATTATGTTGTTTTAAATGTTATTGAAATGCCTATTCGAAGCTATAATAATATTTTAATTGTAATTTTAGTCAAAATATGCAGAAATTAGATCATTTACGGTCGCTATTCTAATTATAAATATATTTATAGCATTACCAAAAATGATGACAATTAAAATTATATATGGCATATTTTGACATCGTATTAAATTTTTAATATTATATACGATGTACAATATGCAAAATATTATTTCATTAGTTATTAAATTCTTAAATTATATTTATTTATTTAATTAGAATAACTATTGATATATATTTATTTATTTATTTATGTATGCCTATTCGAAGCTATAATAATATTTTAATTGTAATTTTAGTCAAAATATGCAGAAATTAGATCATTTACGGTCGCTATTCTAATTATAAATATATTTATAGCATTACCAAAAATGATGACAATTATATACGGCATATTTTGACATCGTATTAAATTTTTAATATTATATACGATGTACAATATGCAAAATATTATTTCATTAGTTATTAAATTCTTAAATTATATTTATTTATTTAATTAAAATAACTATTGATATATATTTATTTATTTATTTATGTATGCCTATTCGAAGCTATAATAATATTTTAATTGTACTTTTAGTCAAAATATGCAGAAATTAGATCATTTACGGTCGCTATTCTAATTATAAATATATTTATAGCATTACCAAAAATGATGACAATTTAAAATTATATATATATATCCTTTACAATTATGTTGTTTTAAATGTTATTGAAATGCCTATTCGAAGCTATAATAATATTTTAATTGTAATTTTAGTCAAAATATGCAGAAATTAGATCATTTACGGTCGCTATTCTAATTATAAATATATTTATAGCATTACCAAAAATGATGACAATTAAAATTATATATGGCATATTTTGACATCGTATTAAATTTTTAATATTATATACGATGTACAATATGCAAAATATTATTTCATTAGTTATTAAATTCTTAAATTATATTTATTTATTTAATTAGAATAACTATTGATATTTATTTATTTATTTATGTATGCCTATTCGAAGCTATAATAATATTTTAATTGTAATTTTAGTCAAAATATGCAGAAATTAGATCATTTACGGTCGCTATTCTAATTATAAATATATTTATAGCATTACCAAAAATGATGACAATTATATACGGCATATTTTGACATCGTATTAAATTTTTAATATTATATACGATGTACAATATGCAAAATATTATTTCATTAGTTATTAAATTCTTAAATTATATTTATTTATTTAATTAAAATAACTATTGATATATATTTATTTATTTATTTATGTATGCCTATTCGAAGCTATAATAATATTTTAATTGTACTTTTAGTCAAAATATGCAGAAATTAGATCATTTACGGTCGCTATTCTAATTATAAATATATTTATAGCATTACCAAAAATGATGACAATTTATAATTATATATATATATCCTTTACAATTATGTTGTTTTAAATGTTATTGAAATGCCTATTCGAAGCTATAATAATATTTTAATTGTAATTTTAGTCAAAATATGCAGAAATTAGATCATTTACGGTCGCTATTCTAATTATAAATATATTTATAGCATTACCAAAAATGATGACAATTAAAATTATATATGGCATATTTTGACATCGTATTAAATTTTTAATATTATATACGATGTACAATATGCAAAATATTATTTCATTAGTTATTAAATTCTTAAATTATATTTATTTATTTAATTAGAATAACTATTGATATATATTTATTTATTTATTTATGTATGCCTATTCGAAGCTATAATAATATTTTAATTGTAATTTTAGTCAAAATATGCAGAAATTAGATCATTTACGGTCGCTATTCTAATTATAAATATATTTATAGCATTACCAAAAATGATGACAATTAAAATTATATATATATATATATCCTTTTCAATTATGTTGTTTTAAATGTTATTGAAATGCCTATTCGAAGCTATAATAATATTTTAATTGTAATTTTAGTCAAAATATGCAGAAATTAGATCATTTACGGTCGCTATTCTAATTATAAATATATTTATAGCATTACCAAAAATGATGACAATTTAAAATTATATATATATATCCTTTACAATTATGTTGTTTATATGTTATGTAAATGCCTATTCGAAGCTATAATAATATTTTAATTTTAGTCAAAATATGCAGAAATTAGATCATTTACGGTCGCTATTCTAATTATAAATATATTTATAGCATTACCAAAAATGATGACAATTATGTTGTTTTATATGTTATTTAAATGCCTATTCGAAGCTATAATAATATTTTAATTGTAATTTTAGTCAAAATATACAGAAATCAGATCATTTACGGTCGCTATTCTAATTATAAATATATTTATAGCATTACCAAAAATGATGAAAATTTATTTTAATTCAAATTTATAATAATATATACTATAAATTGTAATACTATCTTTATAATTATTATTTTCATTCCTAATTTATAATTAATTATAATATATATTTTACAGAAAATTTATGATGGTATAGATGTAATTGTTGGTACTCCAGGACGAACCTTAGATTTCTGTGAAAAGGGAACCTTAAATTTGGGTTCTTTAGATCATGTCATTTTAGATGAGGTTGATCAAATGTTAGATATGGGTTTTGCAGATGTAGTTGAAAAGATTTTGAAATTTGCATATAATTTAGGTTAGTTTATTTAAAACATATTCATATCATCTATTAATTTATATTTAATATTTAGAAGAAAAAGATACAAATCCACAAAGTTGTATGTTCTCAGCTACAATGCCTTCATGGGTATATCAAACAGCTAGAAAATATATGCGTGAATCATTAAAACGTGTCGATTTAATTGGTCAACAACAAACTCGTACTGCTACTTCAGTTGAGGTAATAATTAAAAATAATTTATATTGAATATCATTATATATTTTAAATTTTATTTAGCATTTAGCTATACGATGTGGATATCATGATAGAGCAGCTACGATTGGAGATGTTTTACAAACATATAGTGGAAATCGAGGCAGAGCTATAATATTTACAAATACTAAAAGAGAAGCTGATGAACTAGCTTTATGTAATGCTATAAAGCAAACCACAAGTGTTTTACATGGTGATATTCCCCAAGACAAACGTGAAAGAGTATTAAAGGTATATATATTATTTTTATGAATATAAAAATGATAGTTTCATTTTATGATTTTAATGATATATATTATTCATTAATTTTTATAATAATTATTATTCATTAATATTTTATTAGATCATTAATAAACCAATTATTATTACAGAGTTTTAGGGATGGAATTTGCAAAGTATTGATTGCTACTGATGTTGCTGCAAGAGGATTAGATATACCTCAAGTAGATTTAGTAATACAGTGTAATCCACCTCAAGATACAGATACCTATATTCATCGTTCAGGACGTACAGGAAGAGCTGGTCGTACTGGTAAATGTGTTTGTTTTTATAAACCACAAGAAGAATGGGGTCTCAGAGCTGTCGAAAATCATGCTGTTAGTCTATTTTAATTAAATATAATTTATACTTATAAATTATTCATCTTAAATCTATTTACAAATTTTGATATATAAATTGTAAAATAAAATATAAATAATTGTTATTAGCATATATATTTCCATATGTTTTAACAAATATATAACAATGCAAATATTTTAATTTAATTGATATCTATTATATTATGAAAGTAGACTGAATATATGGTAAAATCTATAAATATTATTATATTGAAATAATATTCATTTACTATTTTCATAGTATGTAATATTCAAAAAAAATTGACAAAATATAGCCAATATTATTTAATTGAGTAATTGAAAATGAATAGAACTGAACATAATATGTAATCTTTTCATTTATAATATTTGTATCTACTCAAATAGTTATTTATATTTAATCTAGATTTGGGTATACTAGACAATTTATTTCCCATTCAAAATAAATTTATTTATATATTAATAAGTTCATTATATTAATGTATTATACACTCTCTAATTAAAATAAATTTATTTAGGGTATGAAATTTAAACGTGTAGGTCCACCATCTCAGGATCAAATTATGTCTGCTATTGCTGAAGATAGTGCAAAGTTATTATTTTCATTACAAATTTAATATATATATAAAATGTAATCTAATAATTATAAATATTAGATCATTAGATGAAGTTTCATCAGAAGTTGTAGAGCTATTTTCACCTGTTGCTGAACGTATTATTGAAGAAAGAGGTGCAGTGGAAGCCTTATCCATGGCATTAGCTGTAATGTCTGGTGCTGCGAATATGAAATCACGTTCATTATTAACTAGTGCTGAAGGATATCGTACCTATATTTTTAAAACTACTACCGAAATGCATGGATTAGGATATGTATGGCAAGCCCTCGCTAAATGCATTGATAATGAAATTAAAGAAACAATAAAAGGGATGAAATTTATTGCTGACAAAACTGTAAGTAATCTATTAAATATTATTTTTAAATAATTTATTAATTTTATTTCATTAACAGGGAGTTGTGTTCGACTTTCCAGTTCAACATATACAACTATTAGAATCAAATTGGACTGATAGTAAATTTGATACTTTAGAACAGGCTAAAGAATTACCGGAGTTAGAAGCAGATAGAGGGTACGGTAACGGTGGTGGAAGAGGCAGAGGTGGAGGTAGAGGTGGATTTAGAGGAGGACGAGGTGGTTCAGGTGGATTTAGAGGAGGACGAGGTGGTGGAAGAGGAGGAGCTCCTAGGGGAAGAGGTTCCGGTGGATTTAGAGGGGGTATGTCATTTGGTTCAGGTAAAAAGACAACATTTGATTAAATATTAAATGTATTTTTATTAGTATTCTCAATTATTTGTTTTAGATTTATTATCTAGATATTTTTATCTTATTGTTATTTTGATACAACTTTATACGATTTTAATGTTGCAATATTGTTACATATATAATTATATTTATACAAAACTATTTATTTATAAATAAATATATATGTAACTTTATATATTATATTTGTCTTGAACAATATGTTTATTTTTTACATTACATATTCTGAATATAATATAAAATTATAAATTAACAATTTTAATGATATGAATACAAAAGGTAACTTGTTATTTATACATTACTGATAATACATATACAATATATGTCTTGTAAATAATAATTGTGATTTTATGAAATTTGTATATTGAATAAACTTCATAATTATTATATAGTATATCTGACTATGTTATAATATTTACTTACTTTTGTGAATAAATACATTTATTTTTATAATTCTTATATTTATAATAATCCTAGAAATTTAAAATTATTTTTGTTATTAAACTTAATCAATATTCTGTACTATACAATATATGCATTATAAATGTCAACTAATAAAATACCTACCTGCCTATTATAAATAATATCTGAAGCATTTCTCAATAAATAATCAGTAATTTTAATGATTCATAGATAAAATATATAAATAATTCATTTATTAATCTTCAAATAATTTTATTAATAAATGTAGTAAACAATACAATATATAATTTGAAATAATAATTAATTTGCATTCTCATACTTATTAGAGTATTTTGTAGAAATTAGTATATTCATGTATGAATTTTTTATCTTAAACTTTAGGAATAAAATGTCGTTAGTATTTGATGGTAATAGAATGTTATATCTTTAATACTTCTCAATATATTAATGTTGATCATCTACGATTACGTGATAATTTCTCATAAATATTACTTATTTTATAGATTATTATATTATAAATTACTTCTTTTTCAGTCAAGAGTTTCTTAAATATTTGTCTTGATAATAATTTCTGTATTATAAAATTATTAAAGTATTGTTTCAGTGGAGGATAGGATATCTTGATAATATAATTTTTTATTTGATAGGCTACTATTTTTAAATATTATATGCTGTAGTAGATGTTTAATTTATTTTTCTAAAAGTATAATCTAGATATAAGGAAAGATATAATTCTATATTTTACACAAAAGTAAACATGTTCACCTATGTTGAGTCGAAAAATGTGGTGTTTAATATAAAAATAAGTTTAAATAAATCAAATTTGCAAAAGTTTTCGAAATTTCTGACCCATTTTTGCAAACTTAGTAAATAATTTTCATAAATTTTTCGAAAATTACTTTATAACCCCACATTATTTTTTTACATTTTACGAAAATATAATAAGTATTTTTTTCCTTCTGATTGATTAATTAAATAAACAGTGGTTTATTAATAGATGTTTGCAGACATATCCGTTATTTTTCATTGAATTGATTACAACCCTTAATAAGGACATTAAACGTTAAATATAAAATATGTATATCAATTTTAAGATAGTAACATTTTATATTTTCTTTGTTAATCATAAATATAAAGTAGACTTTTTTAAATTTAAACATTTTCTACAATAAAAATTATATTTTTTAATTTAATTAAATCTTAATTTATTAATATAGGATTTACTAGATAATAATTAGATTTGCAATCTTCGTGTTATATTTTTTTTTAATTTAGATACTTTGTATATTATTTGAAAATCATTTTCGTATTGTGCAAATTATTTTCAAATATTTTACAAAATTTGTTTATTTTCAAAAAATATACAAACTCATATTATTTGAAAATCATTTTCGTATTAATTTCTTATATTATTTTCAAATATTTTACAAACTTGATGTTTTATTTTCAAAAAATATACAGAAAGTTGCAAAGTTTGTAAATTATTTACAATAATTTTCTAAATTCGTAAATAAATACAAACATTTTAGAAAAATTTTCAAATATTGGTTAATGAGAATTCGTATAAAACTACATATTTAAAATAATGTGTTTTAAAATTATTATTTAAATGATAAAAAATAAGTGTTCATTACTAATATAACAAAGAAATGGAGGATTTAAATTCTATACATATCTATGTGGCGAGTAAAAGATAATTTATATTGCATGTAACTTAATAATACAATGAAAACATAGTATGCAAATCTAAATTAATTTCAGTGATTTTTATACTATAAACAGCGGAACGTATGAATATTAATCAAATCAAGTAGATAGGGAGTGTTATATCTGCTTTGCAAAATCTTGGGTATAATATTAAAATTATATATTTTGTATTATGAAACAGAATATAAAACGTGAAATAGTTACTTTGGCATTAGATAGAGTGAAACATTCTGTTTTGCCTAATAATAATAAATATTGAATATATATATATATATATATATTAAAGTTATAATGAATAACATTATATAGTATTAACAAAGCCTTTGGGGAGCTTTGGTATTAACTATATTAAAATTTAAGAATATAAACTAGAAATTATAAATTGTTCTCGGTTATGTAAACTGTAAACTCAAAATAATATTCAGGTTAATAAATATTTTATATTTATACAAATTAGATATTTTTAGTTAATATTTTATAGACATACACAAATTGCTGGATATATAAAAAACATATTATTTTTCGATATGATTTTTTATTATATATTTTAATTTAACTATGATGTAACATATGCTACATCACGCATATGTTTGTGATTCTAAAACACTCGCTTCAAAATAAATTACCTGATTATTCGCTGAATTTTACACCAATCAATTTGATGAAAATCACCACTATATGCAATTATCTTCATCATACAATTATTAATAATCCAAATGAAATACAAAACACAATACTATTTTTGTGTGTATACAGTGTATACTATACACCTATTGAATTGAGAAGAATATCTTCTAATATACTAACCGTTGGCGACTACAAATCATCACACTACTTGATCTGTAATCTAACTTTGATATGCTTAATATATATGTGAACATACAGACATATATTTAAAATATACCTATAAATATATATATATATATTTATATCTGCTATAGCTGGAATCAGTTACCATCGTCTCAAATTATACTTGATCAACATAACTTCATATTTTCATATTAACAATTATTCATCTTCTCTTGTCGATTCACCATATATATCGTCGATTTTGTGTACAAGGTGATCTCTATTCAACAATTATATAATCCCTCTGTATGATATAAGTTCCGAATCACCCATTCGTAAAGTAAAAGGGCACTTCCCAGCCCAGCAAACAGTAAGAGCAGCATAATAGCAGCATAACAGCAAATGCTAGAGCCTCAAATGTTTACATTGTGCCATTATGCTGCTATTAAATGTCTATTATGCTTCTATTATGCTGCTATTAATTTTAAATGTCTATTATGCTGCTATTATGCTGCTATTATAATAATAACAGCATAATAGACATTTAAAATTAATAGCAGCATAATATCAGCATAATAGCAGCATAACAGAAGCATATTAGCAGCATAATATCATTACAAATTAATAGCAGCATAATAGACATTTAATAGCAGCATAATAGCACAATGTAAACATGTGAGGCTCTAACATTTGCCGTTATGCTGCTCTTACTGTTTGCTGGGAGTAAACAAAAATTAGATAATGTTGGATAATGTCAGATAAATCACAGATAATTAAAATGAGAAAATGCTACCAACTCAATAAATACAGATAATAGTGAGATATTTTGAGAACAATTAATTATTCTATTAATTATCTATTATTATCTATTAATTATCTATAAAGTTAGCTATAAATAAATTATCTCAAATTCTACAGATAATATCAAGACCTCCTATAACCCCAGAGATTATAGGAGGTCTTGATAATATCTGGCAATTTTAGATAAATTATCCCATATATAGATAGACAATTTCTCTTTATCTCTGTGCATATATAGTATATATTATATACAGGGCCGGCTTAAGGGGGGGCAAACCGGGCAATTGCCCGGGGCCCCACATTTTGGGGGGCCCATGAATTATTTGAGAACATTTTTTTTACTATTTATCTAAAAAATAATTGTCTTAACTGTTAAATTTTCTTATATATTATTAATTCTAATTAAATAAAAATAATATAATAAATAAATTAAATAAGAGTCATTTAGATCGATTTGAAAAGTGAATTTTACAAAAATTTCTAAATTTACACGAAGCTATGGTGGAAACATGTTTGTTTGTACACCTGCAGGTACATGAAGATTTTGGAGCATATGCTAATAGTGATAACCATAGATCATATCACACATCTCTGTTTGTCAGATAAAATAGTATGAAACGGATTGATAAATAATTGTTTGTTAAACTAGAAAATGATAAATGATAAACTTATTAACCTTTTTTACCCAATTTAAGGGAATATTAACCATAGTTCAATCTTAACAATTTATATTTCTATAATTAGTTTACGAAAATAAAGTATACTTCTTTATATTAAAATTAAATATGAGATATATATTAAGATATATTTTAACTATGATTTCTGAAAATGAAAGATATCATTATATACCATAGTCCATTGTCAATATGGATCCCCATATCTGCGCTGTACATTCCTTAAATCTGGTTGGGAAAAATGCCGTTGAATCTTCGACAATTGTAGCAATATTGTTTGCTTTCATCCCAAATAAATATAATTTATTTATCCAAACTAAATAAAGAATATATTAACATCTATATTTAAAAAAGAAGAATATAATTAAATATTATTAAAGAAGAATATAATATGTTTTATTAAAAGCATTATCGAATATAATATGGTCATCACAAACAGATTTTATTAGAGCAGTATCTTGTGGATTTCCCAAAATTAAATAATTTATATCTGATATTATATATGTTAAATAATATGTTAACATATTACGTAAATTACATTACTAGAGTCAAGGTATTTATTCAATTAAGATGATTAGTATATAGGTAATTTAGATAAGATAATTTAGTATTAAACATATATTATATCATATTGATATACACCTCAAAGGAATGGACTATACAAATATTAATATATATATATATATATATATATGATGGGTTAGATATATCCAATTGTAGACATTTTCATCCGAATATATTTAATGGTAAATAATTAAACTTGATGGAGAATTCTCTAACTTAAGCTTAAGCTTCTCTAAACTTAAAATTAAATTTGTAAATTATAAAATATTACATTGCAATGATTTTAAGTGGGTATCGTAATATCTATTTAGACCCATAGCGTGAAGGAGACCCCCCTATATATTAGATGCATCTTAAAGTGGGTCTCCAGATACACGATACATGTAAATATATATGAAAAACAAATTTTTTTAAAGATTATAAATATTTTTACATAATTTGATAGAATAATAATAGGACCTACATCATTTATGTATATATATATAAAAATAAATTGTAGTATTATAAATATTTGTTATTTCTAGAATGGCCCATTTAATATGTTATGAAATTCGTATGGGGCCCATACGTTTTTTTTGCCCGGGGCCCATAGTATGCTTAAGCCGGCCCTGATTATATACCATATGGTGGAAACTTTATCTCAAAATAGACAGCTAATATCTGGAGAAGTGTCGTAATTTTATTTAACAATTTACTGGATAATAAGTAGATATTAGCTGGCAATTATCTGATTTTGGTTTACTGGGTTATTTCGTCATTCAACTATTATCAGATAGTATAATTATACTTAATATAATTAACTTAATATTAATAACTTACTATATAAACATGTATATCTAAAAAATATCTTCTCTTTCAATACTTCTAAGGCTGAAACGATCTATTTATACTTAGCACTCATATGAAATAGATCACATAATAATAGATCATAATAGATCACATAATAATCGTCAACACATCTCAATAATGGTGGGATAATCAGTTAATCGAGTAGGTGATCACCTTCATCCACATATTCTATTCGTAATATCGAAGTCAGATTTGAATAAATACTTTCCTTTAGTACACATATCAACAATGTCATAATTATTATCTTTAAAAACTGACAAATATCACTGAATAAATCGATAGACCATATTCACCTCCTCATATATTATTCCATATATATATATATATATATATACTATAGTAGATTATAATATATCAATATCTATAGTTACCTAGATAATTACTGTAAATACACTATAAAATGTCTTAAAATAAATATTCCAAATTTCAAATAACACAACTATATGAATCTAATTTTCATATATATAGGATCGTTGTATATATTTAGAGATTCTCTAAAGCTATGCGTCGTTGTATTAGAGGGAGTCCTACTCCCTGTCACTTATATCGCATCCGACCAATTATAAATGTATTCCTTCAGGAATTAATTATCAGTTCATTCTGAAATATCAACAAATAGAGCTTTAAAACCACGAATCAGGTAATCTAAATCCGGATGGAGTAAACAAAAATTAAAATAATAAAAAATCTTTAAAGGGATACAATATATCCAACTACCATTATTTCCGGAAATAAAGTCAGGAAATTCTTGCTAGAAAGCGATTTTCTAGAAATTTGTAGTGGGATATATATATGGGTATACCCTCTTATAAGAGGGTATATAAAAATATACTTTCCGGCAACTTGTCAGAAATATTGTAACTTTAAAGGATGTATGTATTGACGTCCCTAGTACGATGAATATGCTTGCTCCATAGGTTTAACTGTGTTTCATATATCATCTACACGAAATAATCGTATTATAGCAATACCTCCTACAACTTCTCGAGGTTATAGGAGGTATTGATTTTAGCCTACACATTATTATAATTATAATCATATTCGACATAAAACACAACATACGATATACAACGACGTGTACCCCGAGCATCCAATCTACCATGTTTCTCAACTTATAAACTAATAATAGGTACTGAATATAGGTAGGTATACCTACTATAGTAGGTATATATATATAGTATACCTACTCTCAATGGGCTATTTAAGATTAACAATATCTTACTAAATAGTATACACAAATAATCTCAAGATATGATTATCTCTAGTAACATACATTATTGGGCTGTATTCATACATGATATATTATATATACCTACATGATATATTCAATATTTTTCTAAGGATCTAAGATGCTTCGCAAAATCTTTGGATATATCCTACATACATAGTAAAATTTTTACGCTTTATTATATCAACACCCTCATTAAATAATAATAAAGTAATATATTATAATACTTCACGCTTATTATACACTATAGTAGGATAAATAACACATACATCCCATAATGACGACACAATGCACACGTTTAACATATGCAGTCGTTAGACAGTAAAAGTAAAGTAAGTAGTTAATATAGTATTGAGTTTTACTTGCTGAATTACATATATTATTATGTTTATGATGAGTAATCCACGTGCATATTAAAAATAGTTGAAATATTAAATCCAGTGAGTTTGCTATAGGCGACTATAGTCAAGACCTCCTATAACCCGAGGTTATAGGAGGTCTTGCTATAGTCGCTATATATTTTCCTAATCTTCTTTTAAATAGAAAATGTCATGTATATATTAGGCAGTGAACATGGTATATACATTATGTGATATACTTTATATATATCATAGGTGTGTATTTTATCTATAAATTATAAATCTATGATATATATATATACAAATCACATACTATTATTTTTATTGCGAGACTGCTAATAAAAATACGGTTTATTATCGATATTGGTAAACATAATTAATATAACTATTGGAATCGATTTATATACTCATATATTTGTTAATATCAGTGTAGTTATATATATATATATTTACAAATAGCTATTTGCTAGTATATACTAGTCCTAGGATACTAGTATATATACTATACTATAGTATATTATAATTAGTGTAAATAGTATTGTTAAATATTGAAAACGTATTATTTAATTTTTATAGTAAAATATATTATTTAGTAAATATGATGGTATTATACAAAGAAATATCATTACGTAATATATCATTATATACATTAAAATATCATACACCATTATATGATATTGATTACAATATATTAAATACATTATTCTATAAATTAAAATAATACACTTAGCAATTTAAAATAAATATTATAGAAAAACTAAAACATCCGGTGATACGTGGCAAGAATGCACAGGTCAATGTTTATATATGTCAATATTGTTATTCTATCTTCTTACGTGGCTGAGTTGTTATTTGTAAATGTTTAATAGTTAAAAATGTTCACATAGTAATATTAATGGAATTAAGGTAAATTTTAATATATGTTTTTATTATATTAATATACAGCATCACATTTAATATATATTGCAAACATAATTGGAATTATTAAATTTGAGAATTGAACGAATATGATATCCGTAATATAGAGTTTAATCAATTTTTATTTTTATATTTAAAAAATTTATATTTAAAAAATATTTTTACTCTATTTTATGAAACTGTATAATTTAAAAAAATATTAATTATTTATTTTATATACACTTATAAACATACATACTAATTATGTTGTTAGATATATATGTATAATCCTAAGTTCAAAGAAAAGATTAATTTAATATTAATATAAATTTTAAATATAATATACATTTTAAATTGAAACGACATATATATTTGTGTGTATTTTTTTCGTGTCACATTATATTATTATTTAGAATTTAATTAAAATAATAATAAGCTTATTTGTCATACTTTCGACATACATTTAATGTACATTAACTACATTAAATTATTTAATTATATATATAATAATATTATAATATATATATATATATATATAAATTTTATATTATATAATTTATATATATATAATATATATATATATATATATATATATATATATATATATATATAATATATACATACATATTATAATAATTATATATTCATAAATAATATAATATATAATAATTATATATATATATACAATTTATATTTATCTTTATATATATATATATATATATATATATATATATATATATATATATATATATATATATATATCTTTATATATATATATATGTGAGACCATTACAAAAGACGATTTGTGTTTTAAAGGTTAAATTTGAAATGCAAGTTGGCGTGATGATATATTAATATCTAGTAGATTGACAAGGACATGCATATATATTTAAGGACATCAACTTGAAACATTCTGTGCTCTAAAAACAAGTAAATTTTGTGTATGCCAACTCAGCGATTATTTACTATTCGAAATAATTCAGTGACTGCATTGAAATATATATATATATATATATTTAAACCTTATATTTGGGTATTATATGTTTTCATGTCCTTTTCATTCTACTGGATATGAATATATCAGGATGCCTTCTCCTATTTCAAATTTAACCTTTGTAAACTCAACTCGTCCTTTTTAATCGTAATCTTATATATATTTATATATATATATATAGATATATCTAGATTTTTAAAATAGTTGATAAGATATGATATTAATTATAAAAAATATATAGTCTGAATTGTTGATAGGATGATTTAAAAATCAGTGCATTTTTAAAACTTGAAACCAAATATATAATAAAAATTAGTTTGGATATTCTTAATATTATTAGGTACACACCGCCACAAATGGTTACAAATAATATATTATATATTATATGTGTTATATTATACTATTATTTTCGTTATATTGTTATTATTTATTATCTTAATAATTACCTTATTGGTGTTTTAAAATATATTATTTTTCATAGAAACATGATTTAATAACCAATTAGATGATTATTGTCATATATTGTGGATTTACAATAACAAAATTAATAAAATAATTAATTTGGAAAAAAAACCCTTAATTAATGTATATTTATTTAGTATTGAGAAGATTTTTGTGAAGTATATTAAATTGTTGATACTAGTTATTTTTAATTATGATATACAAATAGCATATGTCTAGTTAAGGGTATTATATTCATATAACTCTATTCATTGCAATCACTTATTTGTAAATAGATATGAGGTGTATACAATCTCTTTATTAATAACAGATGTAATACAATTTGATATAGTTTATATAATAATATATAAATATATAATACATTTTTTTATTTTGTTCTCAACAATTTTATAATTTAACACATTTTCTAGTATTCATTTTATATACAATTCGATTACAATTTATTTGTTCAGTTTTAATAATTATTATTAAATAATTTAAAACTTCTAATTCAAATATATTGAATATTGAATAATTAATTTGAAGTTTAAATTAAATTCAAGTTTCACAAATATTTAATAATAGAATATAAATTACATTAACATGTAGGTGACATTTAAATGAGTATTTAGATATTGTCAATTATATAGCTTATATCTTACATTCTAAAATTTAGAAATTTAGAATCTAAATTTATAACCAAGGTTATATATATACAAAATTACTATGACAAAATTATAGTGAAAATTTATTTTTTAGAGATTTATATAAATATATGTTTGTGGGAAGAGTTATAATGTAAAGAGCATACTCTGTTTTTTATAACAGTAACAATTTTCAACAGGTAGTTCATGTGGCATGTCGACTACATAAATATTATAACTATATAATAATAATTATTGATATGAAATACTCAACCACAATTAAAATATAAATAAAAAAAAACAATATTAATATCTGAATAATTACATATTATTCGTATTCGCTATAATAAATATTCTAACTAATAATTCAATTTATATGTTTTAATTCTCGTTCATATTGAAACAAAATCAATCTGTATATTCGTATTCATTTACATGTCTATTTATATATATATATATATAATGTATTAATGGTGAATCAATCAAGAGCTATTATCTCATGTATGAGGTATTTAAATTTATGTATATAATTTTAAATGTCATAACATTTGTATATAATTTCAAAATATTTTTATATAATTTTTATATATGTTATCAAGTTTAGGCCAAAGATTAAAATATAATATTTCACAAATTTACATTACATGAATATTAATTAATATCACATATATTTGATAATTTATCTATCCTTTTAATGATAATAATATTTAAATTAATATTTATATGCATTATCATTATACCATATCACTATTTATATAATATATTAATGACTTGTTTATGTTTAATTAAATACATAGAGTAAAGTGTAGAGTACAATATTTTACTCAACTCAGTTTATTCTACTCGTTATTGTTGTTTATGTACATTTTGAGTCTAATCATATAATATTGCATATTGCATGTTTTTCATTGTTTTTATCCATTAATTAGGTTATTTTTGCACAATAATATATTTTACATTATATTTGCTTACATATATAAATTTATTATTATTGTTATGAGAAATACATAGAATATTAATTTATTAGATATATATTTTTAACATTATATTAGATATAAACATATATAATATATAATATATAGTATATATTACAAAATATATAAATATTTAATAAATATAAATAAATATTATTTAAATATTAATATATATATATATTATATATATATATAATATATATAAATTAATAATTATATGAACAACATTGTTTTTACTAAACATAAATCAAACCAAGCCATTGTTTTATTAAGATTGTTTAGAGTACATTTAGGAATGAGTTGTAAGTGGAGTTTATTGGAGTAAAGTGACCCATAGACTATCAATGTTAAGATTATTTATTTATTATATAATAATATTTTTGCGTACATCTTATTAAAACAAAGTAACACTTACAAATATATAATTTATTTTTGTAATTTTATTATTATTATGATATTTATATATTTAGAACTTTAAAAACGATAAAATATTTTAATAATTTATATATTTTATTGTTTTTCATATTATAAATATTAAGATTTTTAAATTCATAATTTATTGATTTCAGTCATGCAGCCAAATAATATAAATACATCTGGTTTCACATCACCACCACACATGATACGGCCTGGCGTACCTAATTCTGGTTTGTAGTATATCCTCAATAATTTTGAATCAAAATAGTTATAATATAAAATAATTTTAATTTAATTTTTGTTTTATTTATCATTTTATGTACAATAATTATTATATTATTATATAATTATTATATAATTATTATATTATAATATATATCCATAGGTAATAGCATGACTGTAAATGGAGTTTCACAAAATTCCCCACAATATTACAGGCTAGTATTATAATTTTATAATATATATATTATATATAACATTTAAAAATTAATAACTTAAGGAAGTTAATCCACTTTCACATCAAACTATTCATAGCAATTTTCCTAAATATATCGGGCAAGTAAAAGATCTCATATTTTCATCATGAGAATTTTTAATATTTATATTTATAAAAATATATTATTAATTTAAGATGAAACATGATTTTGTTTATCTCACGAGTGAGCAACAACTTGGGCTACAAGCGCGGCACCCGGTATCTAGGTACAATTCTTGAAAAGTTCTATTTGCGTCTAGTATCTGTGTGCTTGTATTGTTGCTCGCTGCTACCTGAACACGTAATAAGTGGCAAGCGTAGCATCCAGTCGCCGGGCACTAGCACCCCGTTTCCACCAGATTCAACACGTTCAATTCAGCAGTACTTGTTACTGGGAATGTAAACAACGTATTGCATTATGGTAGTTATTTTCAACTAATGGGATGTTTAACAACGTAAACACTTTAATTTGAATTTATTAATATATATATATTATATATCATTATTTAAAAGATACTCTTATGATAGTAATGCTTAAGTACAAATTAAAGTATTAAACTTGAGCAATTCTGACTTAGTTAGAGTGTATATATATATCATTATTATTCACGTTTAAATAAAGAGAAAATATAAATTCAAATAATTTTAAATAATTTTATTACGAAATTTTGAATACATAATTAATCGCGTAAACAACTACCCTGTAGGTGCTCCCTATCTGAACACACGTTTAATGTTTACCCCGCAACAAGTTGCTGTGCTTGTTGCTCGCGGTGCGGGCACCCCTTTATCTAATGATATCTTTTTTCTCAATTTTTAGAAGTTTATTAAAATATTCCAAATAACAAATCAATAACATCTTACGATCATTGTTTGATTAGAGGTTAACGATGATATGGTTCTATATTTACCGCTATTATAGAGTATTTTCTAAAAAATCACCATGTATTTAAATTCTATATATTTATAGTCATAGCAAAAAAAATGTGATAACAAATTTGATGCTCGCCGATATTAGGATATTTTTGTAGTGTGAATGCAGATTCAGAACAACATTATAAATTTAAAATATTACATATATTGTAAAATATGAATAAATTATATTAATATAAATACATATATATATATATATATATATATTATTTAAACATAATTATATATTACATTTATTTTTAGGCCAGAATCTAGAAATCCAGGCATGTCTTCGAATACATTGAATCAATCACCTGGTCCACCAGGTCCTAATATATCACCCGGTAACCCAGCAATGTTTTCTCCTCAAGGACAACATAAATCTCAAACAAATGATGCACAACATCCACCTACATTTGCTCAGTCAGCTAAACTACCACCTACAGGTGCATTTGCCCAACAGCCACAGCCACCAAGCTTTTATCCTAATGGAGATACAAACGTTAGTACTATAGTTACAAATATTTAGTAGATATATTACATATATTTATTTATAATTATATTTAAGTTAATATGTGATTAAATATCATTATACATTTTCTAATATTTTCTAATCTAATTATAAGAAATACATTTACTACATTATTAAGGTACAAAACGAATTATAAATTATTTATTTTTCATACTATTTCAAAAATGTAAA
Source organism: Osedax fenrisi (assembly GCA_964019155.1). Taxonomy (NCBI): domain Eukaryota; kingdom Metazoa; phylum Annelida; class Polychaeta; order Sabellida; family Siboglinidae; genus Osedax; species Osedax fenrisi. The sequence goes on from OZ025242.1 coordinate 855,943, forward strand.
AAATATATTTATTTATATAATTTGGGGTTTTTAATATTATTACAGGGTGACTTAATTAGAAAAGATTAACATCTTAATTCTAAGCCATTTATAAAGAAAAAGATATTTTATTATTTTTATTTTATTTATATTTACTCTATCATTTTATCATAATTAAATCTTTTTAAATAAAAAAATTCAAATAAATTATTATTACTAAATACCGTGATGTACTATTCTATCTAGATTGTAATTGTTTTAAATATATACAGTTTACATTTTATAATATTACATTTTTAATATATATATTTCAAAATCAATTGATTTTCTTAAGCTTTTTCACAATTGTGATATATGGCGTCATATATCCCAATCGATATAAAGAAAGTGGATAAACAATTGAATGTAGTGTAGTGCACTTTGCTATAGAGGCGCTGCAGTCGCAGCCTACTACTAAATTTTAAATTAATATTATTTATTTATACATATATATTGATAATTACTAACAATTTTAATGTATTATCTATACTATAAATACAATTATATATTTAAAATACAGCATATCAACATTCCTCGTCATTTTTTGTATTTAAATTGAAGATATCATACTATTTTATTGATATTTATAATCTAAATTTATTGATATAGATAAAAATCACTTTAATCTATTCCGACGAAAAACCTACTGTTTTAATATTTGACATACATAATATGACTATCCAATCAAAATCACTGATGCCATTTTGTTAATTTATCAATAAAAGTGCCATTCGCATATATATCTTTTACATGCATTGCGTGCGTCAATTACCTATCCACTTTCTTTATATCAATAGTCCCACCACAACATTATGTAGTGATGTAAATATGAAAGAATTTGTGATTCTACCTATCAAATCAAATATTGTATATATACAAGTTATAAGCAATATTTTTGTCAATGAATTATATCTAATAGGTTTGATTTGAAGATATATTTAACGCGATAAAATGCTTACTTATATCTGTAATTGATAACATTTAATGACCTACTTAGATCTTTAAAAATTACGAAAATTATTTAATCAACGAGATAAACTTGTCTAAATCAATTCTAAAGAAATTAATATATTTGCTTTGTTAATAAAACTTTAAAATAAACTTTAAAACTTTAAATAAACTTTAAAACTAACATTACTTTCTCTTTAATATACAGTCCCATATGAGTATTTTGTGTTTTTATTTATTTTTTAATATAAATAGTATAGCTGCTCTAGCCTTACTTTTTTATATCCATATTATTTTTAAAATTCCAGTCTTAAATTATATTTTGAATGAAAATATGGTTAAATTAAATATAAAATATCACCAAGTTAAATTTAATTATTTTATTGTATTTATAGGAGGTCCAGGAGTACATATTTAAATTTTATATACAAATCAATGCACAAATTCACTTTTAAAATATTGATTTCAATAAAATTATATTATAATCATAATATAATATGACATTATATTATTTAGAATATCAACATAGAATAATAAATATAATACAGAAAAACTTATTTCAATTCAAACCAAATATATAAATACATTTGTATTTTTAATAAAATATGTTCTAGTAAAAAAAGTTACACGTGCAGAGATAAATACTAATGTCCTCGCTATCGTATCCCTGCTATGATGATAACATACATATCGCCATTACAAATATAGGATCATGTGAACAAGCGTCCAATCGTATAGTTTGTTTTTGTTTGATTGGGTTTAGTTTTGATTTTTGCAAGTTTTTTTTAGCTGCATTACATCCCATGGCTCACATGCAGCTAAAAAAAAACTAGCAAAAATCAAAACTAAACCCAACCAAACCAAACCAAACTATGCGATTGGACGCTTGTTCACATGATCCAAAATATATGCTAATAGAATTCTAAATATGAATGTTTTTATTCAAAGTGGATGATAATTTGTATCATTTACTCTAAATATCTCTGTTGAATATTCAAATGTGAAAGCCATTTTACTTAAATAAATTATTTATAAATGACCTATTCTTAATAATTTTCTATTACAACTATAATTAACTTATAAATTGTAATCTAATATCTATTGTTGATTGTATAATAATAAATGTAATAGTTATAATACAATAAATTACATTATTTCACAGCAATTACATGATCAAATATCTGCAATGTCGATACATCCTTCTTCTGGTTCTATAATGTCTACTGGTCAATCTTTAATTAATGGTATTCATCAAACATCTCCAGCTTCTATTCACAATAGTACTCTGAACAAAGCCAATAATCCTATTATGAATTCATCGCAGATCAGACCTTATAGTATGATCCCAACCCCGCAAGCAGTTACTAACTCACCTCAAATTTCGGATTCACTTTCTCCTGTAAGAATGCCATTAAATTCACAGGCAGAAAATTCTCCACACATAGGAAGTAGCACAGGAACTACAGGTTTACCCCAGATTGGAAGTCCGGGCCAGCTAGGGGGTTCACCACACAGTGCAAGTATACCTAGACTAGGAAGTTCACCTCAAGTAGGACCACCTCAAATGGGAGGTCCCCCACAAATGGGAGCACCCCCACAAGTTGGAGCACCATCACGAATGAGTGGGCCACACCAAATGGGAGGACCCCCACAAATGGGAGGTCCCCCACAAATGGGAGGTCCCCCACAAATGGGAGCACCCCCACAAATGGGAGGTCCCCCACAAATGGGAGGTCCCCCACAAATGGGAGGACCCCCACAAATGGGAGGTCCCCCACAAATGGGTGGACCCCCTCAAATGGGATCAATTCCTCATATGGGAGCACCTTCACATATGGGAGGTCCCCCACAAATGGGAGGTCCCCCACAAATGGGAGGTCCCCCACAAATGGGAGGTCCCCCACAAATGGGAGCACCCCCACAAATGGGAGGACCCCCACAAATGGGTGGACCCCCACAAATGGGAGGTCTACAAGCAAATACTTTAGGACCGCCTCATGCTCCTATTGGATCATCTACCCCAGCCCATGCCTACGGATCTCAACAAATGACAGATCCTTACTCTACTGGTATAGCCCCGCATGGACAAAGACCTGCCCCTCCAATACAACAAACAAAGAAATTAGATCCAGATCAGATGCCATCTGTGGTATGTATGATAATTTAGGTATATGTTTATTTTATGTTTATAAATATTTTATGTTTATAATTATGATAAATATTTGTTCTCGTTTAAAATAAATATTACAAATTTAACAACATATATAGAATATATTTAATATTAATATTTGTATTATTAGATTCAAGTAATAGAGGATGATCGAAAAAATCGTTCAGGACCATATCAATCAAAAGCTGGTACTGGTATTCCACCTCTTTATTCTACTGACTTCTATAGCGAGGATATGGGCAACTGTAACCCTAGGCTTATGCGTTCTACACTTTATTCTGTTCCAGCTACTTCTGATATGATGAAAACTGCTCATATCTCATTTTCATTGTCAATATCACCATTTGCTGAACTACACGAAAAAGATGTTAGTTCATTAATTAAATATATTTATATAGATAGTTTATAATTTATTATTTATATTTATTTACTGTAAAATAATCTTAGTTATATATAGTTTTTTAAAGTTTAAAGTTATTTATAGTTATTCATTAATATAGAGTAAGCTCCCGATAGTAGATCTAGGTGAAATGGGGCCTGTCAGATGTAAAAGATGTAAAGCCTACATGTGTTCTTTAATGACCTTTATTGATGGTGGTAGAAGATTCGAGTGTAACTTTTGTCATTGTACAACTGATGGTATGTATTTATTTATAATATATTTTATTATAATGAGTAAATGTAAATTTGAATTTATATAATTATATATTATTAATATAAATAAATAGTATAATTTTTAATTTATATTTCTCTTAAAATATTTACATTAATAAAATTATATTAATATTTTGATTTAGATTATTAAATATTGTAAATGTAGAAGTATTAAAAGATAATTCTATAGATAGCATTATCAAAATAATATAATTCTATTGGAATATACATTTAAATATAAATAATTATAAAATAAGTTATTTTTAAATATTATTTAATTCGTTAATTAATTTGCATTTTAATTATTTGTATAATATGCTACATTATATATTGGGTTATAGAGAGTGACATGTATTGTAATCAGAGATTTGAATACATTTGAATACTGGGTCAACACACTGATTATTAATACCTATGTATATGTATAGATTATAATTATAAAACTTAATATCAAAATCAATTTATAAAAATATATAACAATATAAATTAATCATAATTTAAAATTTCTACTAGATATAAATTGTTTAAAAATTGTACACCATTAATTATATTATGGATTTTTTAATATTTTGTTATATAATATTTAATATAATATATAATTTTATAGTCATTATTAATGACTATAAAAATATTTATTTTGTTAGGTTTTAGTTTGTTTATATATAAATATTTGTGTTTGGATTTGGTATATAGATATATATGTTTGTGTGTATATATTTTGGTTTGGGTTTGGGTTTGTTTTTATATATATATATATATAAATATATACACATGCTTATATATTACATGTATAACATCAAAATTATAATTAATTCACATATCATAATTTAGTATTTTTATATAAATTGATTTTAACATTAAGATTTATATCTATAATTTATAAATAATATTTTGGTAGCTGATATTTAAATTCAGTGAATTATGTTGAAGGGCATAATATACCCTACGCAGTATTTATTAAAATCTATGAATGTCACCCATTTCATGCCATGTAACCCTCTCTGTCAAATCTATATTAATTTATTATTGTAATTTTAGTCAAAATACGCCGAAATAAAATCATTTATTCTATATAAAAAATATTTGTATAACATTACTAAAAATTAATAATCAATTATTGCATATTTTGACATCGTATTAAATTGTAATATTATATATGATGTACAATATGCAAAATATTATTTCAATAGTTATTTAATTAGAATACTTATTGATATATATATTATAAATTATTTAAATGCCTATTCGAAGCTATAATAATATTTTAATTGTAATTTTAGTCAAAATATGCAGAAATTAGATCATTTACGGTCGCTATTCTAATTATAAATATATTTATAGCATTACCAAAAATGATGACAATTTAAAATTATATATGGCATATTTTGACATCGTATTACATTTTTAATATTATATACGATGTACAATATGCAAAATATTATTTCATTGGTTATTAAATTCTTAAATTATATTTATTTATTTAATTAGAATAACTATTGATATATATTAAATTATTTAAATGCCTATTCGAAGCTATAATAATATTTTAATTGTAATTTAGTCAAAATATGCAGAAATTAGATCATTTACGGTCGCTATTCTAATTATAAATATATTTATAGCATTACCAAAAATGATGACAATTAAAATTATATATGGCATATTTTGACATCGTATTAAATTTTTAATATTATATACGATGTACAATATGCAAAATATTATTTCATTGGTTATTAAATTCTTAAATTATATTTATTTATTTAATTAGAATAACTATTGATATATATTAAATTATTTAAATGCCTATTCGAAGCTATAATAATATTTTAATTGTAATTTTAGTCAAAATATGCAGAAATTAGATCATTTACGGTCGCTATTCTAATTATAAATATATTTATAGCATTACCAAAAATGATGACAATTTAAAATTATATATGGCATATTTTGACATCGTATTACATTTTTAATATTATATACGATGTACAATATGCAAAATATTATTTCATTGGTTATTAAATTCTTAAATTATATTTATTTATTTAATTAGAATAACTATTGATATATATTAAATTATTTAAATGCCTATTCGAAGCTATAATAATATTTTAATTGTAATTTAGTCAAAATATGCAGAAATTAGATCATTTACGGTCGCTATTCTAATTATAAATATATTTATAGCATTACCAAAAATGATGACAATTTAAAATTATATATGGCATATTTTGACATCGTATTAAATTTTTAATATTATATACGATGTACAATATGCAAAATATTATTTCATTGGTTATTAAATTCTTAAATTATATTTATTTATTTAATTAGAATAACTATTGATATATATTATAAATTATTTAAATGCCTATTCGAAGCTATAATAATATTTTAATTGTAATTTTAGTCAAAATATGCAGAAATTAGATCATTTACGGTCGCTATTCTAATTATAAATATATTTATAGCATTACCAAAAATGATAACAATTTAAAATTATATATGGCATATTTTGACATCGTATTACATTTTTAATATTATATACGATGTACAATATGCAAAATATTATTTCATTGGTTATTAAATTCTTAAATTATATTTATTTATTTAATTAGAATAACTATTGATATATATATTTATTTATTTATTTATGTATGCCTATTCGAAGCTATAATAATATTTTAATTGTAATTTTAGTCAAAATATGCAGAAATTAGATCATTTACGGTCGCTATTCTAATTATAAATATATTTATAGCATTACCAAAAATGATGACAATTTAAAATTATATAGGGCATATTTTGACATCGTATTACATTTTTAATATTATATACGATGTACAATATGCAAAATATTATTTCATTGGTTATTAAATTCTTTAATTATATTGATTTATTTAAAATAGATAAATGATAATATTTGTTATATAAAATAATAAAATTTATATGATAATAAATTTATAAATTTATTTTATTAATAATTTTATTATTAATAAAATTAAAATTTTATATTAATAATATAAATCATATGTTCTTCATATTATAGTTGCTCCTGAATATTTTGCACACATGGATCACACTGGTAAACGTGTGGATTATTATGAAAGACCTGAACTTTGTCTTGGTTCTTTTGAATATGTTGCTACATCGGATTATTGTAGGGTAAGTATCTCATTATGATTATAAATCCATTAATTTTATTTAATCAAAATGTATAGGATAATAAATTACCCAAAGAACCTGCATTTATATTCATGATTGATGTTTCGTATAATAGTGTAAAAACTGGATTAGTTAAACTTTTATGTAGCAGTTTTAAAGAACATGTTATATCCAGATTACCAATGTTTGTATTTTCATTTATTTTATTATATTAACTTAGTTTCTAAACCTAAATATTATTAGTTTTATAATATATTTATATTGCATATGTTTAAGTAAAATAATATGCATATATAAATAATTATTAATCTATATTTCTAAAAATTCAATTCTGTTAATATATATTATTTATGCATTATTAGTTTTGTTATTTCCTTCAATATCTAACAATGTCAATAATATAACATCTATAACAAATAAATTATTATGTAGAGATGATGGAAAGACCGAAAGTGAAATATGTATAGGATTTGTGACATTTGGACATGATATACATTTCTATAATATTAGTGAAAATCTTGCGAGACCTCAAATGCTTATAGTTCCTGATCATGAAGATTCATTTGTACCTCTGATTGATGGTTTCTTAGTTAAAGCAAACGAATGTGAATCTGTAATAGATAGGTTTATTTCCTTAATCTATAAATATGTTCATATAATAAACTGTTATTTTTATATAAATAAATTAATATTTACTATTAATAATGTAATCTAAAATTATATTTATATTATATCTTAAATATTATATTAGTTAGATGTTACTGTATTCAGATTTTTAAATGCCTTCACTTATGTCTTAATTTTTAAATAATTAAATTTATGATTTCTATATAAAAAGAAAAAATTGTATTATCTAAATAATATTTTGTAAATAATATATAAACCCCCTTTTATTAAATACTTTTGTATAAATCTATTTATTTTATTTTATCCAGAGATATAAAAATCAGATTTATTTTATTTATAAAAAATATCAATTAATAATATTTAATAATATATTTATGTTACGGAATACAAAGATTTGTTCTATTTATATATATTTTAATTATTAAGACTATTATTGAATATTTAGTTTACTGGAACAAATACCTGAAATGTTTGAAGATTCACGTGATACAGAAACTTTACTAGGACCCGCCATACAAGCTTGTAAGCAAGCCCTAAAGGATAGTGAAAGATCTGGTAAAATATTTGTATTTTCCACTTCATTGCCTACACGAAATGGACCAGGACAATTAAAAAATCGAGATGAAAGGAAATATATGGGAACTGATAAAGAAAAGACTATATTAACACCAAGTGGATCTTATTATACAAATCTTGCAAAAGAATGTGTTGCTGTTGGATGTGGTGTTGATTTATTTTTATTCCCCAATGCCTTCATGGATGTTGCAACAATAGCTGAACTACCTAGACTTACAGGAGGTACTATATTCAAGTATTCTTATTTCCAGGTTGATTATATTACTTAATTTATATATAATATCTAATATTTTATGAAATATCTTTTACAAATATATGATTTTTAGGCTGATATCGATGGTGACAGATTTATTGAAGATTTAGGTAATCAATTAAGTAAATCAGTAGCTTTCGATGCTATTATGAGAGTAAGAACCAGTACTGGTTAGTTTTAATAACTAAACATTTTAATTGATCGATTGCTAATTTTATTTCTTGATATAGGAATTCGTCCAACTGATTTCTTTGGTAATCTCTCCATGTCAAATACAACTGATATTGAAATTTCGTGTATGGATAGAGATAAAGGTATTTGTGTTGATATAAAACATGATGACAAGTTAGAAGAATCTGATTCTGTATCTATACAGGTTTATTACTTAAACTATAATAGTTAATATCAACTAATAAGTATGATTATAGGCTGCTGTATTATATACAAGTTGTTCTGGTCAAAGAAGATTACGAGTATTAAATTTATCATTAAAAGCAACTGCACAAATGAGTGAATTGTTCAGGGCATGTGAATTAGATACAATGATCAATATAATAACTAAACAATGTTAGTATATATATATATATATATATATTTAAATTATATATTAATTTATTCTATTAAATATACTTCAATTATTATAGCAATAAGACAATGTTTAAATGGAACACCAATACATACTAGAAATCAATTATCTGAAGAATGTGCTAATATATTGGCATGTTATAGAAAACATTGTGCAAGTCCTAGTTCAGCTGGACAATTAGTACTTCCAGAATGTATGAAATTGATGCCAGTTTATATGAATTGTTTAATAAAAAGTCATTTATTACAAGGAGGTAATTATTAATACATATTTAAACATGAACTCATTATAATATTCATAATTTTATAATAGGTAAAGATATTGCAATAGACGATAGAAGTTATATTATAAATCTATTAAATTCGATGACAATTAAAGATACAACATGTTTCCTTTATCCTCAATTACTTCCATTGGTTTTTAACTTTTATTATTTATAATGTACTATTTATTTAGATTATGTATTAACTATAATATATCATCTCTTGTATAGCATAATTTAGACACAGTAGGATCTGGAGAACAGGATATGATAACTATTTTACCAGTTGCCATACGAACTTCATATGTAAGATTACAAGATAATGGAGTTTATCTTATAGGTTTATTATAAGAAACTCAGCAAATAACAACATACATTTAACATATTTGATAAATCACAGATAATGGTTTAATTCTATTATTATGGCTGGGAAGTAATGTTAGCACTGATTGGCTACAAGATGTATTTGCTGTGAATGCGCTATCCAGTATTGAACCAGATAATGTTAGAAATATATCATATGTATAACATTAATAACACATACATACAACATTTAGCATAGAATACCAGTTTTGGATACAGATATGTCACGTAAAATAATATCGATCATAAATAAAGTGAAATCACAAAGGACCAGATCTCTTAAGGTTAATATAAGGTTACTATATGGAAATATAATATATAATATCTATTTTGTTATAGTTGAAGATTATACGCCAAGGTGATAAACAACAAGAACTGTTATTTAAATCATTATTAGTAGAAGACCACAGTAATGAAGGTTTACCTTCTTATGTGGATTATGTTTGCCATATTCATAAGGAAATCAGAAATATATTGAATTAACTGCTACCTTATTTGTACATAATATTTACATGTGTATTATATAATAATGTGATTTTAATTATAAACATTGTTAGATAAATTCTATACATTAGAATAGCAATCCAATTTTAGTTATATAATATATATTCATATATATTTATATATGTATAATATATATTTATATATATATATCAATACTGTAAAATATATATCAAATAAACGCTTATTTATTTGGCGTCATTTCAATTATTTAAATTACTGTACAAACTTAATTATCACTTGTATTAATAATAAATGTACAAGTTTTATTCTATTTATTTATTTTGACAACAAATAACATTAATTAATAAATATAAATGAGTTGGAATTATTTCATGAAGCAATAACAATATTGAAATAAATCTATATATAATAAATATATTATTTATTTTATTCTGCTATAGTTGTAGTTAAATTTTCAAGTATTGTTTTCTTATTTGATTTTCCATTTAATTTGTGTGCTTTTTTTCTGTAATAATCATTGCTGTAATTAAATAAAATGTATTTTAATATTGAGAAATACCTTGATGCTATTATCGCTGATATCGTAAAGAGGATTGGATTAACTGCAGAATTTAAAGGAAGAATAAATACTGCTATCCAAGCTGAAACTTCGGCTGGTACTTTAGCTCCACCCAATGCAGCAAATCCAATTAATATTATTGGAACCTGGGCATTGCAATTAATTATATTAAAAAATATATAGCTTAATTCAAGTTATATATAAATATTTAATTTGATAACAATTAATAGTAGTAGGGCATTTAAAGTGATGATAATTTATTTGATATATTTTTTTTTATTACATAAAAATACTTATTGTAGTGTTTTTTAGTATCTGTAAAAAAATTAGACATGAATTCATACAATAAATGGCATAAAATGTGTTTTATGATGATAAGATAATGCTATATTATATACTATTCAATATTACATTGTTATGCTGTCAAACTTCAAACGCTGTTTTCTCAGAATAATTATTTTGCGCTAGGTATGTGCATTCAAAAATATAGAACATAAAAAGTATTATAATTATAATATTAATTTTTTTTGCTTTATATAGAATTTAATTATGAGAATAGTAAAATAGAGAGATAATTAATAAAATGTATAGAATTCATTGTATAAAATGATAATTTCTATAGAAATATCATCATTTTAGTATCGCTAATTTTTAATTTAGATATATATAATATAATAAATAATAATATTAAAAATAACTTTCTATTTTCCTATGCATGTATATGTTATGAATACATTACAAAAAAAATTAGGTCAATTGAATGAATAGAATATCAGTTCTATTTTTTTTAGTGGACCTATGTTTTTCCTATCTATTTATACACGAAATTGACAAATTGCGTGTTATGTGCGGGATACCTTTAAACTACACTCACACAATTTAATTGGGCCAGATATTTACCTCACTTCCAGATATCGACTACCTTTAAAATTATTATAATTAGGATTACTGGCCAGATATAAAAAAGAAAAATTTAAATCATCCGATATCTTGCTATACAAATTGGGGTAATAATTATGCCCGCTTTTTTTATTAATGATGTTTAAAGATTCTAAAATTAATAATATAAGTTAGATACAAATATATTTCATAATATATAGATTTCATGTAAATTAGATATGTATTTAAGGGGATACGCTTGATCTGAAAAAATCAGTCAAAATAAATTTGTGTTGTTGATAAATGTAATAAATTATATATTTATCTATAACATATCTAAATATTACATTATAAAACGATCAATAAAGCATACAAATCAAACTTTTACAATTCTTTAAAATTTAAACATCACCTTTTTATTATATAAATATTTTGGGTGTCATTTTTTCAAAACTGAGTATCTCATAATAATTATTTTAGCCTATTCTATTTATCTAAAAATAATGCTTGTAAAACTTAAAACCCTTAAAGGCTTAAAACTTAATGACATTTTCAGTATATATCATTTTATATATATATCAAAGATTTTCCGAAGGATTTGCTTCTCAAAATCTTTGTATATATGATATAAAAATATAGGCTTACTCAATTATTTTCATTATATCATATATAAAAATAGTTTAAAATAAAAATAAATACAAATATTTTTTTTACTATTACTAGATGTCTTGTATTTCCGAAAATAAATTATATCTTATGAACAATATAATTTCTTGTAAATAACACTCCACACTACAATATGCCGTTTACAGAATTAAAATATCTTAATTATTTTAAGACTAATAGACTTTAAAAAAAAAACACTTAACATCTTTTTACATTGAGTTCCCAGGTCAAGCGTATGCCCCTAAGAGGTTCATAAAAATAACAATATTAGTAATTATAAAAATATATTTTTTGAAATAATTTAATCTGCCTATAATGTATATCAAAAATACTATGAACATTCAAATATAGTCATTTTTACTTAGATATTTCAGAAGATAAAAATAAAAATTCTTGTTTTTGACATAAATTTAAATAGCTCCATCCACAATTACCAGAATAATGAAATCGGATTTTAATATCGAAATATTATTTATAGTTTATAATCGAAGGAAAGATATAATACATGTAAAATGTTGTTATTTGTACAACACATGCAAATAATGAATGGCTACCTACATAGTGGCTACCTACATAGGTTGTTGTTTCATAAAAATAAGGTATTTATAATATAAATTTGTATCTAATTATAAAATTTAAAAATGAAAAAAAATGAGTAACTATTAATTTGTTATAATTAAGTGTTCATTACTAATATATATATATATATAACAGCAATATGATATATGTTTGTATATAAATTGTTACAAATTATACAATTTAAAAATGAAAAAAAATGGGTTAATATTATTTAATGTTTTATTACGTGTTCATTAAATTCTTTAATTCCTTAATAATATATAACAAAATAATATGATATTGTGGTTTTAAATGATATATTAATCTATGAGGTGAGTTAAAGCTAACTTATATTGTATGTAATTTAAAATTTTAATATAATTTAATAGAACTTTGAAAACTTTACTGTATACACACCACATGAAACCTAAATATATTTCAATGGCAATATTACTGATATTAATTACACATGGTAGGGATTAAGATAGTGTTATATATTCGTAAAATCTTTCTTATAATTATAACAATTAATAGTAAACTCAATTTATAAAAATATATTAAAATCCTTTGATGCACATATAATTTTAATTATAATTATAATTCTGATTATATAATTATAATTTTATTTCTCTATTGTATATATATATACATCAATATTGGATAAAATAATTATTTTTAGATTCGTATAATGTTAAATACTTATAATAATGTATTATATTATAAATATTTTAATATTAATTTTAAATTATTTTCACATTACAATCGATTACATCACAATTTATATACACACTTTTGTATATATATTGTTGCCTCTCCACCCGATTCTACTGTTGTTTAACCGCGGCCTACTTTGCTCTCGTATCGTAGCACAACGTATATTAACAATAACGTGTCCTCGTAGCTCGTAAGGGGGTGTGGTCAGTGTAGTTTGGACATACGGACATAGAGATAGGCCATCAAACAGTAATAGCCTCATAATAGCAGCATAACAGCATATGTAATAGCCTTACATGTTTACATCGTGCTATTATGCTGCTATTATGTTGCCATTAAATGTGTATTATGCTGCTATTAATTTGTCATGTTATTATGCCGCTGTTATGTTGCTATTTAAAGTCTATTATGCTATTATTAATAATTTATTATGCTGCTATTAATTTTAAAAGTAAATTATGCTGCTATTAATTTGTCATGCTATTATGCTGCTATTATGAGGCTATTACTAGGTTAGCCGGGGGGCACGTACCCAACACAGAAAGTCCGTGCACACGATCAACGCCAATCGCTTAGCTAGCGTATACTCGTTCATACTTGACTGCGAATTGGACGACGCCATCGCCTTCACTTGGGACTTCACATTCAGGAATATCAGCAAATAACTGTAGGCGCGCGATGGGTAGTGTTTTAATTAGGCACGTTATATTACATCGAATCGTATAGAATCGAATTAAATAGCATTAAATTGTAGAGAATTGAATTGAAATAATAGTCTGCAACATATGATAATGAAGATATAATGAAGATAAAATTAAGATATTACAATAAAATATCAAACGAAATAGTTCTGACAAGGTATAACATAATGAAATATTTCCGTTTAAGATTAGACAAACCACCGGTATGTTTTACATACATACACACAAGTTCACTGCAGTTTACAAGTTTACAAGTAATGTTGTGTTGGGTTTGGGTTTGTGATCTGTCTTTATCACAGCAACCGGCCCCTGACATAGAACTGCAGTTATTGCCTTACCAACTGAGACACACAGGCAGTATTCTATATGTGCACACATCCTAATACTAGATGATATATAGAATGGGGCGTCAAGGGTATACTATGTTTACCAGGTACATATCGTATACTATTTACCCTGTATAGTAGACTTACCCTACACACTACACTCACCCCCATTCTTCTACACACAACACTCACCCCCTATCCTCTAAACACTACACACACCCCCTATTCCCTACACTCACCCTCTATCCCCTACACACTATACTTACCCCCTATCCCCTAGACTACACTCACCCCCTACCCCCTACCCCCTAGACTACTAACCCTACAAAGATGAAGGCGAAAGCGATCAGATTGAAGACGAGGAACAGCATCACGGAGAACAGCCATCCGGGCGTCTTGTTGCTGTTGAATATGAATGGGAGACACACACCTAGTCCGTAGAGAGGGAAGGGGGTGAGGGTAGGAGAGGGGTGAGAGAAGGAGGTCAGGGGAGGGGGGCAGATAGGGGAGGGGAGGGGAGGGAGGGGGGTTGGGGAGGGGAGGTACATAAGACTATATGTCGGGGGTAACGTGTGTGTGTAAGCTGATGTAAGGACACTTTCATATCAGTGGAATGCATACACACTACACCCTACTATACTACACCCTACTATACTAGACCCTACTATACTATACTCTACTATACTACACCCTACTATACTACACCACATACATACTGATACCATACTTCACACACTACGCAGACAAATCTAAACGAATAGGATCATGTCTATAAAGTTATGGTTCTAATATATAGCCAATAGACCTTACCAATGAAATAATAGATAAGTTTATTTAATGTTGTTCTGTTTATACACCCCCACCCTACCTCCAACGAACCGGTTCCCCCGAAGAACGCCTCCCCAAAGTAGGGTATCGGGAACAGGGGCAGGGCGCACACCACGGTGCAGGAGGCCCATCCTAGCCCCACGACGAGCCCCGCCTCCTTGAGATGTAGCCCGTTCAGCTTCGTAGGGTACAAGATCTTCACAGCCCTCTCCATGGTTATTACGGTTAGTATTATCACGGACATCTGGCTGTAGGACCGGTCAAGCGATCAGTGTAGTGGGCAGTGTAGTGGGCAGTGTAGAGGTCAGTATAGTGGTCAGTGTAGTGGGCAGTGTAGTGGGCAGTATAGAGGACAGTAGGAGGAGGAGGAGGAGGAGGAGGAGGAGAAGGAGGAGGAGGAGGAGGAGAAGGAGGAGGAGGATGAGGAGGATGAGGATGAGGAGGAGAATGAGGAGGAGGAGAATGAGGAGGAGAATGAGGAGGAGGAGAATGAGGAGGAGGAGGAGGAGGAGGAGGAGGAGGAGGAGGAGGAAGAGGAGGAGGAGAATGAGGAGGAGGAGGGGGAGAAGGAAGAGGAGGAGGAGGAGGAGGAGGAGGAGAATGAGGAGGAGAATGAGGAGGAGGAGGAGGAGGAGGAGGAGGAGGAAGAGGAGGAGGAGAATGAGGAGGAGGAGGGGGAGAAGGAAGAGGAGGAGGAGGAGGAGGAGGAGGAGGAGAATGAGGAGGAGAATGAGGAGGAGGAGGAGGGGGAGGAGGAAGAGGAGGAAGAGGAGGAGGAGGAGGAGGAGGAGGAGGAGGAGGAGGATGATGAATCGTAGCGTACACTTCTATAGCCTGTAGTGTACACAGATACACGTTCACATCGCTGTGCTGGCTATACCTGGAGAGTATGGCGAGGAAGCCTGCAGCCTGACACAGGGCACTGGCTCTCCACTGGTCTGCGTGTACTATGTAGGTGCCGCGATAGTGCTGGTCCATGGAACCTGGGGGTCGGAGGTCAATGTGTGAGGCGAGGTGAGCAATAAGTGATATCATGTTGTTGTTGTAGAGTTCTACTAACTAGTTCTACTTAGGCGATATCATGAATAATCAACACATTTTTTTTAATTTGTCGACAATATATTGCTGGGGCCAATCATTCTAAAACAACAATACAATTCAACTACAAAATTTGATCTCAAAATTTGTGCAAACGCATATATATAACTATAGTTATTTCATATATATAATTTAAATTTATTTATATTTAACATCTCTTTTTAATAGAAATTTACAAGATAAAGATACAGTTTTACTTTTTAAACATAAAATAATGTCTCAAAAGCAATATTCGACATTTGTTGATACATATAGAGAAATATATATTAAATAATATAACAAAATGTATATAGGTTAAATAATTAGGATTATTTATAAAATATTATGAAATATCAAACACAATTTTTTTTTTAAATATGTACATAATAAAAAGTATTAATTAACAAACACTATATAAATACATGCAATTTATTTATATCTTTAAATATTGATGCTAATTTATCAAACATACATATATATGTATATGTGTTATAGTATTAAACAACAAATTATATTTAAGAATAAACAATTGGACTTTAAAAAAAAAAAATGTCATTAAAAAAAATGATAGAAATATCTGGAAAAATTGCTTTTAAATATTTGTAAATTATAAATATTATATTATCAATATATGCTAAACTTTTATAGTTGATGTTATTAGATGTTTGGCAAACTTCACTTATATTATTTTATATTATTTCACATGTTAATTTTCCTATTTACCAGTGTTAAACTTCTAGGACCTAGCGCATCGAAAATAACGGACATTTTAGACTATGTGCATGCTTTCTTCATAGCTAACTTAAACTATGGCTTCATGGCCTGCATTAAATAGGGTATACAAGTATTAAAATGATAGCTATTAATGCGCATGCGTGGTCTATCCGGAATGTCGCCTCCTACTTTATTAGGTGTGAATGCGCGTTGATATTTGTGGGTTAGTTGGTTGAATTGGTTTAGATTTGTTTTGGTTGATTTTTTTAGCTGCATTACATCCCAGAGTGAGTCAAAAAACTTAGCGCACATTCACGCCGCCCGCCAAATAAATTAGGAGTCGTCATTCCGAGGAAACGACACTCAAGTATAACCGCTGGCGTAAGTATTATATGTATGTATGTTGCTTACACATGTTGAATGTTAATCAGTGTACATTAATCATTAAAGCAACGGGATATGAATCATCTGAGTTATTAAAATTCTACCACTACCTATTTCATGCGATTATCGTAGTTATGGGTTGCATCTAGGAGATAGTCATCGGTGGATGGCCAATGATTCATCGGAATATAGATGCATGCGGTTTGAATAGTTTAGTGCTTATAAGTAATACGCGCGCAACACCTAACCTATGATGATCAGGTAAACCCCCATAAGTAGGTCAGCACATGCAAGGTTGATGATAAAGAAGGAGGACATGACGATATGTTCCGTGCACAGACGCCACACTACTACGAATGTGTTACCTGCCAGTGAACACACTCCTAACAACCATATCGCTATCTACAGGTGTAGTAGTAGTGTGGGTAGTAGTAGTAGTAGTGTGGGTAGTAGTAGTAGTAGTAGTAGTAGTAGTAGTAGTGGTAATAGTAGTAGTAGTAGTAGTAGTAGTAGTAGTAGCGGGGAGTAGTGTGGGTAGTAGTAGTAGTAGTAGCGGGGAGTAGTAGTAGTAGTAGTAGTAGTAGTAGTAGTAGTAATAGTAGTAGTAGTAGTAGTAGTAGTAGTAGTAGTAGTAGTAGTAGTAGTAGTAGTAGTAGTAGTAGTAGTAGTAGTAGTAGTAGTAGTAGTAGTAGTAATAGTAGTAGTAGTAGTAGTAGTAGTAGTAGTAGTAGTAGTAGTAGTAGTAGTAGTAGTAGTAGTAGTAGTAGTAGTAGTAGTAGTAGTAGTAGTAGTAGTAGTAGTAGTAGTAGTAGTAGTAGTAGTAGTAGTAGTAGTAGTAGTAGTAGTAGTAGTAGTAGTAGTAGTAGTAGTAGTAGTAGTAGTAGTAGTAGTAGTAGTAGTAGTAGTAGTAGTAGTAGTAGTAGTAGTAGTAGTAGTAGTAGTAGTAGTAGTAGTAGTAGTAGTAGTAGTAGTAGTAGTAGTAGTAGTAGTAGTAGTAGTAGTAGTAGTAGTAGTAGTAGTAGTAGTAGTAGTAGTGTGGGTAGTAGTAGTAGTAGTAGTAGTAGTAGTAGTAGTAGTAGTAGTAGTAGTAGTAGTAGTAGTAGTAGTAGTAGTAGTAGTAGTAGTAGTAGTAGTAGTAGTAGTAGTAGTAGTAGTAGTAGTAGTAGTAGTAGTAATAGTGGTAGTAGTAGTGGTAGTAGTAGTAGTAGTAGTAGTAGTAGTAGTAGTAGTAGTAGTAGTAGTAGTAGTAGTAGTAGTAGTAGTAGTAGTAGTGTGGGTAGTAGTAGTAGTAGTAGTAGTAGTAGTAGTAGTAGTAGTGGTAGTAGTAGTAGTAGTGTGGGTAGTAGTAACCTGTAACCTAATGTTTTAGGCACTGCCATCAACTTCATCAGAAATTTTCGGCCGTGCATTAAATGTTAACTAGTTGTTATTAGGATAAGCCAAAGAGAAAAGATATGTCTTAAGCTTATTTTTGAATAACGTGGTTGATTGAATAGAACGAATGTTATAAGGAAGTCTATTCCAGGCTATAGGTGCAGAGATTGAGAAGGCTCTCTTTTGTTTTATGGATACATTACGCAAATCTGGTATGACTAGAGTATACTTGAGGCAAAGTCGGGTTAGCATACATATTTTATATATTATTCTGTATTTAATTGGGAGCCAGTGTAATATTTTCATGTAAGGTGATATGTGTGTTCTAGAGAATTTATTTATATTGTATATGAGTCTGACTGCTGAATTTTGCAAAAGTTGTAGTTTATGTAGTAAATAATCCGGTATACCATTAATAATCGAATTACAGTAATCTAATTTAGGTAGAATAAGAGATGTTATAAGTAGTTTAGCAATTTCAGTGGATATTGAAGGTCTAATAATTTTTATAGTGTATAATATAAAATTTACTGATTTAATTATATTGGAGATCTGATGTGTAAATGATAATGTGGTGTCTAATATAATTCCTAGATTACGGGCTGATCTGGAGTAAGGTATACAATCATTACCAATATATATATTTGGAATAGTGGACTTATTTGATAAAGAAATATGGAGTGCAATGGTTTTTGAGCTATTCAGTGAGAGAGAGTTTGAGTTTAGCCATGTTCGTATATCCTCAAGGCAGTTGTTGAGTATAGGTATATCTTTAGTAGGGTCTTTTAAAATCATATATACTTGTAGGTCATCTGCATAGGAATGGTAGCCAATATTTGGATATTTATTAAAAATATCAAATATTGGGATCATGTATATATTGAAGAGTATTGGTCCGATAACAGATCCCTGCGGTACACCATGATGGATTGACCGAGGTGTGGATGTCAGAGAATCAATCTGAATAGAAAAAGATCTATTTTGAAGATATGATTTGAACCATTCAAGAGCGGTTCCATTTATACCTATAGACTGAAGTCTTAACATTAAAGTGCTATGATCTAAGGTATCGAATGCTGCTGAAAGATCTAATAGTATGATCACAGAGCTATGTTTATTAAAGGATGCACGCTGAAGGGAATTAATAATATAGACAAGAGCTGTTTCGGTATTTTTCTTTTTAGTATAAGCACTCTGAAATTTATTGAGGATTTTGTTACTGAGTATATAGTCATTAAGTTGAATAGCTACAACTCTTTCAAGTACTTTAGAAATATACGAGAGATGTGATATCGGCCGGTAGCTCGCGAGCAGTGATTTATCCAAGTCAGGTTTTTTAATAGTAGGAGTAACATTAGCTAACTTCATACACGAAGGTACTGAGCCAGATATGATTGATTCTTCGATTATTTCCTTATAGTACATAACAATATAAGGTATCAGCTTATGTAAGAGGGTGACAGGAATGGGGTCAAGGGAACATGTTGATTTCACAGACAGGAGAAGCTTCTCAACCAGCGAAGTAGATGGAAGGTTCAGTAATGAAAGAGAATATGGAGGGATGGTTGGTACATATGATAAAGGGGAGGGAAGAGATGTAATAATGTCATTTACTTTAGCGGTAAAGAATATATCAAAGTTATTAATATTATCTAATATAGAAGTATCTGGAAGAATACGTCGATTAAGGCGTCCTAGTAGTGTATTCGATATTTTAAATATTTTCTTATAGTCTTTTCCTGCGTTAGTAAGTAGATCAGTATAATAATTTTCTTTCGTTGTTTTGAGTAAACTACGATATTGCTGTCTGCATAGTAAAAATATGTTAAAGTCGGTAGTAGATTTAGATCTACGCCAGCATTTTTCGGCTTTTCGTAGTTTTCGTTTTTCAGTGACAAGATTATTATTAAACCATTTTGAGTTATCACGCACTATAATCGTCTTTTGTTTAATAGGTGCATGAACATCAAGAGTAGAGGAAAGAATATAGTCAAAATGGGATAAAGTTTTGTTGTTACCACAAATGTAAATATTATTAATAAAGTCTTCCATAAATTTTGAAATATCAATTTTAGCAATATTTCTAATTTTAATAGTTGTTGATAGGCGGGTTGGCTAAGGGACATGGATGTTAAAAAGGACAATGTAGTGGTCAGTTATAAGGTTATGAGTTACAGTGTTGGAAATGATATCAGATGATTTATTTGATATAACAAGATCAAGAATATTGTTAGCTGTATGTGTAGGGGTAGTGACTTTTTGGGACAAATTGTGTGATTCAAGTATATCGTAGAGATGTCGAGAATTATGTGAAGTAGAGGTGATAGGAATATTAAAATCACCGGTTAGAATTGTTTTAGGAGTTAATGCGTAAAGTAGAGTATCGAGTTCTTCAATAAAATGAGGAATAGATTGATGCGGTGGTCGGTAGATGGTTATTATTGTAATTGGAAGTGAGTTATTGGGATGAAATGTGCATGAAAAAGCCTCGGAATGTTCAAGAGAAAGGTCTTTATAGCTTATTAGCTTAATACACTTGTTATATAATACACCTAATCCTCCACCAAAGTGGGAACTAGGTCTTGGAAGGTGAACGAAGCTTAATGTATTTGTGTTTAATGTGGCAATTATGGGGGTATCATTAAGATTAAGCCATGTTTCTGTAATACACATAATATCTAAGTTAAGATCAGTAAATAATTCGATTATAAGATCAGCTTTATTTCTGATAGAGCAAACATTAAGTGTTGCAGCCTTAATATTGGATAAGTGTGGAATTTTATATGGTGCAGAGGACATATTTATATTGGAGATGGTAGGTAAGGGACAGGGTTGGTTTATGATGTGTAGTGAGGATGAATGAGATTGGTGAATGATACTGGTAGGAATGGTGAAGGTCGAGGATATTGATCTGATGTGGTTTTCATGGGTGGTTATATGTCATTGTGTGTGTTGGTCATTGACTAAGTCAATTTTATTTGTATTATGTTTGGTCTGTATATATACTTCATAAGAAGTCTTCCATGTTTTGAAATCATATTCTGTAATATTTATGGGATTACAGGACCAATCTATTTTTGAGTTCTTAGTTTGACGTAGTTCAAATGTATTATTATAATTATTATAGGTGCACCTAGAGCCAGTTGGTGTTAAACTTTCTTTTATGGCATGATATATAACTCTACCTCTGAATATTTCATTGCCTGAGCGTTGTTCTCGTATATAAAGATGGGAGAATCGGGGATCTTTTTTAATATGGTTCACATTGGAATGAAATGTGTATAGAGAGTTAGGTGAGTTGAAGTATATTACACATATTGAGTTTATAAATTTGTATGAGGTCAGAGAGTTTGTAGACATATTTAAATATGAAAGTATTTTATATACGAAGTTAATATTTCTTTCATCTTCATTCAGATGTTCAATAACAAGAGAATTAGATGGAGTAGTATTAATTACAGGTATAGTAGTATTAACTTTGTTTATGGGCATGTATGGGCTTTGTCGTACAGCTGAAGAGTATGATATATTTAAAGGATGAGTAGGTGGTGGAAAGTGTTGTTTTGGGGGGTTATAGGGTATTGTAGGGGTGAATGTAGGTGGTATTATGTGTTTATATATCGTACTGGTATTATTTACTAGTTTACATATATTATTTAATATCTTATCTTGTTTATCAAGACGGATAAGGATATCCTTTGTGGAGGATTCGATATTGTTTATTTCACCTTTAAATGTATTTAAAGGTAGAGGGAAACTTGGTTGAATAGAGTTACCAATGCATGTATTACATCTAAATAAGAAAGATGGTGACTCAAGTATTGATGTAACATGCTTGATTACAGGGTTGCTAGATACCCATGTATTAGGTGTACTACCATAAGGGTGAAGACACTCATAATGCACAATGATATTGCATATACATGTGACATATTTATCATGTTCATTAACTTTATTACAGTGAACACATAATTTGTTATCCATGGTTAGGTATTATATATTAATTGATGTGTGTTTATAAATCAGTGTATGCTAATATACATGTACTGAATGATACACACATAAAGTAATACTATATACAGTGTAAGATAAACAAAAATGTATATGAGTGTATATGAATGTATATTAATGTGTATGAATGTATATGAATGTATGTGAATGTATATAATGTATATGAATGTATATATAATGTATATGAATAATGTAAGAATATAATAATAGGGCAATGATGGTATGAATAGAGATTATGAATTGAAATAATAGAACAAATAAAAATGTAAACAACAATATAATGGAAATGTTATGCTCCAGTGATTTTGAGAAATTTTTAAATATGAATGATATAAAGTTGAAATAAACCAAAAAGTAGTGAATGAAAAAAATGAATAATGAGTAAATAATGTGTGTTATATGTTTATAGGTGTGATGATTATATTATATTCGTGGATGACTTATCTGAATATCGGATTAGGCAGGCTAAATTAATTTGAATTTAAATTGATGTTTAGCAGAATAATGATGGGTTTAGTAGTAGTAGTAGTAGTAGTAGTAGTAGTAGTAGTAGTAGTAGTAGTAGTAGTAGTAGTAATATTAGTAGTAGTAGTAGTAGTAGTAGTGTGGGTAGTAGTAGTAGTAGTAGTAGTAGTAGTAGTAGTAGTAGTGTGGGTAGTAGTAGTAGTAGTAGTAGTAGTAGTAGTAGTAGTAGTAGTAGTGTGGGCAGGGCCGGCTTAAGGGGGGGGCAAATCGGGCAATTGCCCGGGGCCCCACATTTTGGGGGGCCCATGAATTATTTGAGAACATTTTTTTTACTATTTATCTAAAAAAAAATTGTCTTAACTGTATTTTTCTTATATATTATTAATTCTAATTAAATAAATAAAAATAATATAATAAATAAATTAAATATGAGTCATTTAGATCGATTTGAAAAGTGAATTTTACAAAAAATTCTAAATTTACACGAAGCTATGGTGGAAACATGTTTGTTTGTGCACCTGCAGGTACATGAAGATTTTGGAGCATATGCTAATAGTGATAACCATAGATCATATCACACATCTCTGTTTGTCAGATTAAATAGTATGAAACGGATTGATAAATAATTGTTTGTTAAACTAGAAAATGATAAATGATAAACTTATTAACCTTTTTTTACCCAATGTAAGGGAATATTAACCATAATTCAATCTTAACAATTTATATTTCTATAATTAGTTTACGAAAATAAAGTATACTTCTTTATATTAAAATTAAATATGAGATATATATTAAGATATATTTTAACTATGATTTCTGAAAATGAAAGATATCATTATATACCATAGTCCATTGTCAATATGGATCCCCATATCTGCGCTGTACATTCCTTAAATCTGGTTGGGAAAAATGCCGTTGAATCTTCGACAATTGTAGCAATATTGTTTGCTATCATCCCAAATAAATATAATTTATTTATCCAAACTAAATAAAGAATATATTAACATCTATATTTAAAAAAGAAGAATATAATTAAATATTATTAAAGAAGAATATAATATGTTTTATTAAAAGCATTATCGAATATAATATGGTCATCACAAACAGCTTTTATTAGAGCAGTATCTTGTGGATTTCCCAAAATTACATAATTTATATCTGATATTATATATGTTAAATAATATGTTAACATATTACGTAAATTACATTACTAGAGTCAAGGTATTTATTCAATTAAGATGATTAGTATATAGGTAATTTAGATAAGATAATTTAGTATTAAACATATATTATATCATATTGATATACACCTCAAAGGAATGGACTATACAAATATTAATATATATAAAAATATATATATATATATATATATATATATATATATATGATGGGCTAGATATATCCAATTGTAGACATTTTCATCCTAATATATTTAATGGTAAATAATTAAACTTGATGGAGAATTCTCTAACTTAAGCTTAAGCTTCTCTAAACTTAAAATTAAATTTGTAAATTATAAAATATTACATTGCAATGATTTTAAGTGGGTATCGTAATATCTATTTAGACCCATAGCGTGAAGGAGACCCCCTCTATATATATTAGATGCATCTTAAAGTGGGTCTCCTTCACACGATACATGTAAATATATATGAAAAACAAAATTTTTTAAAGATTATAAATATTAAAAATATTATTTTTACATAATTTGATAGAATAATAATAGGACCTACAATGTAGGTCCTACATCATTTATATATATATATATATATATATATATATATAAATAAATTGTAGTATTATAGATATTTGTTATTTCTAGAATGACCCATTTAATATGTTATGAAATTCGTATGGGGCCCATACGTTTTTTTTTGCCCGGGGCCCATAGTATGCTTAAGCCGGCCCTGAGTGTGGGTAGTAGTAGTAGTAGTAGTAGTAGTAGTAGTAGTGTGGGTAGTAGTAGTAGTAGTAGTAGTAGTAGTAGTAGTAGTAGTAATAGTAGTAGTAGTAGTAGTAGTAGTAGTAGTAGTGTGGGTAGTAGTAGTAGTAGTAGTAGTAGTAGTAGTGTGGGTAGTAGTAGTAGTAGTAGTAGTAGTAGTAGTAGTAGTAGTAGTGTGGGTAGTAGTAGTAGTAGTAGTAGTAGTAGTAGTAGTAGTAGTGTGGGTAGTAGTAGTAGTAGTAGTAGTAGTAGTAGTAGTAGTGTGGGTAGTAGTAGTAGTAGTAGTAGTAGTAGTAGTGTGGGTAGTAGTAGTAGTAGTAGTAGTAGTAGTAGTAGTAATAGTAGTAGTAGTAGTAGTAGTAGTAGTAGTGTGGGTAGTAGTAGTAGTAGTAGTAACCTTGTAACCTTGTAACCTAATGGTTTATACACTGCCATCAACATCGTGTGAGTTTTCGGCCGTGTTTTCGTGGGTTATTTATATGCGATTTCGAACAGGTGTGTTTTTAATTTACGTTTAAAGAGTGGGGTTGAGGTGATTTCTCTTATATTGTAAGGGAGGTTATTCCATAATTTTGGGGCAGATATTGAGAATGCTGTTTCTTGTTTGCGTGATATGTGTTTTGGATTATGTATAAGTAATTTGTATTTATTGATTTTACGTTGTATTCTAGATGTGTTATTTTCTATTAGTATGTCAGTTAGGTAGTCGGGGTGATTGTGATGAATGACTTGGTGGGATATCAGTAAGGTTTTGTATTGGATACGTTGTGTGATGGGAAGCCAGTGAAGAGATTTTAGGTATGGAGTTATGTGAGTCCTGGAGTATTTGGGGATTCTGTGGACAGTTCGTGCAGTGGAATTCAGTAATCGGTTGAGTGGTATTAGTGAGTTTTTGGGGAGTCTATGAAGTATAGAGTTACAGTAGTCAAGTCGTGGAAGTATGAGGGATGTTGCTAGTAATTTTGATAGTTCTGTGGTTATAGATGGTCTTATTAGTCTGATTGTGTGTAGTGTTCGGTTAATGGATTTTGATAAGTCTGTTGTGTATTGAGTAAAATTCAGTGATTGGTCAATGGTAATTCCAAGATTTTTTACGTAGGGGGAGTATTTTATGTTATGGTTGTTTATCTGAATGAGTGGGACGATTGGAAGAGTTTTAGTAGTATTGATTAGTATTGCTTGTGTTTTGTGGGTGTTTAGTGATAGCGAGTTGGTTGAGAGCCATAGTCGAATGTCTTCTAGACATTTGTTTAGTGTGGCTATGTTTGTTGATGGGTTGGGTAAGTTGCAGTAAATTTGTAAGTCGTCAGCGTAGGTGTGGAAGTAAATGTCAGGGTAGTTATCAAATATGTCTAATAGGGGAGATATATAAATATTAAAGAGGATGGGAGCAAGAACGGAGCCTTGAGGAACTCCATGTGATATAAGTCTGGGGTCAGTTGTGTGTGATTCGATGGAGATCGAGTAGGTACGGTCGCTAAGGTAGGAAGAGAACCATGCGAGTGCCGTACCAGTTATGCCGATATACTCCAGTCGATGAATCATGATGTTGTGACTAATGGTATCAAATGCAGCTGATAGGTCAAGTAGGATGATGATGGAGCAGTATTGTGTTGGGTACAGTCTTATTTTGTTTAATATGTGGGTTAATGCAGTTTCGGTACTTTTATTTTTAGTGTAGGCGCTTTGAAATTTATTTAATAATTTGTGTTTATCTAAGTAGTTTGAAAGTTGGGAGCAGACTACTCTTTCGAGAGTTTTTGAAATGTACGATAGGTTTGATATGGGGCGGTAGTTTGATAGGTCTGATTTATCTAGTGATGAATTCTTTATTATTGGAGTTACATGTGCATGTTTCATTGAGGAGGGGACAATACCTGATATAAGAGACCTGTCTATTATGTTTTTATAGTATGGAGTGAGATGAGTGGATAGTTTGTGTAGTAGTGTTGTTGGTATTGGATCAAGCTTACATGATGACTTGACGGCTTGAAGAAGCTTGTCGATTATTGTTGCAGTTGGGATGGTAAAGGAATCTAATTTGTATATAGATGTTGTTAGTGGTGGAAGCGTTAGAGGAGGAAGGGAATTGATTATTATCTGTACCTTGTTTTTGAAGTATATATCAAATAATGCAGGTAAGGAAGATAGGGTGCCCTCTGGGAGAATACGGGGGGTTATACGACCGAGTAGAGAATTTGATATCTGGAATAGTTTTTTTGTGTCGTTTCCAGCAGCTTTAATTGTGTCAGTGTAATAATCATGTTTTGCCTTCTTTATCATAAACCTATATTCACTGGAATGTTGCCTGAAAGAAATTAAGTTGTCATGGCTTCTGAACTTTCTCCATGTTTTTTCAGCGGATCTGAGTTTACGTTTGTATAAGGAAAGTGTGGGGTTGAACCATTTTATATTATTACGTTTAGTGATAATTTTTGTTGTGATGGGTGCATGTTTGTCCAGTGTTTTAAGAAGAACTATATCAAGGTTGGTAGTGTCAGTAGGGTCTTTGGAAGTATTTAGTAGGTCAGTAAAATCACGCATGTAATCAGTAATATTTATGTTGTTAGATTTTCTGTAATGTATAGTTTGTGATTGTCGTTTAGGTTTGGGAGATTTAACAATGAATGTAATAATGTGATGATCTGTGATAAGTCTATTAACGGATGTATTTGTGATGGAGGTATTCGTATTATGTGTTATGATCAGATCAAGAATATTGCCTGATGAATGAGTAGATGATGTAACATATTGTGTGCAGTTGTGAGAGTTTATAGTTTGATTGAGTAGTTTGGAATAGTGCGATGAAGGTGATATTGGAATGTTAAAATCACCTAGAATTATAGTGTGCTTATTCGTTGTTATGAGTAGTTCATTCAGTTCATCAATAAAGAGAGGGATAGATTGATGTGGTGGTCTATATATTGTGATAAATGTAATGGGCTGTGAGTTAGTGGGGTGGAAAGTGCATGATAAGGCTTCGGAATATATTTGTTTAGTAGTAGTAGTAGTAGTGTGGGTAGTAGTAGTAGTAGTAGTAGTAGTAGTAGTAGTAGTAGTAGTAGTGTGGGTAGTAGTAGTAGTAGTAGTAGTAGTAGTAGTAGTGTGGGTAGTAGTAGTAGTAGTAGTAGTAGTAGTAGTAGTAGTAGTGTGGGTAGTAGTAGTAGTAGTAGTAGTAGTAGTGTGGGTAGTAGTAGTAGTAGTAGTAGTAGTAGTAGTAGTAGTAGTAGTAGTAGTAGTAGTAGTAGTAGTAGTAGTAGTAGTAGTAGTAGTAGTAGTAGTAGTAGTAGTGGTAGTAGTAGTAGTAGTAGTAGTAGTAGTAGTAGTAGTGTGGGTAGTAGTAGTAGTAGTGTGGGTAGTAGTAGTAGTAGTAGTAGTAGTAGTAGTAGTAGTAGTAGTAGTAGTAGTAGTAGTAGTAGTAGTGGTAGTGGTAGTGGTAGTGGTAGTGGTAGTAGTAGTAGTAGTAGTAGTAGTAGTAGTAGTAGTAGTAGTAGTAGTAGTAGTAGTAGTAGTAGTAGTAGTAGTAGTAGTAGTAGTAGTAGTAGTAGTAGTAGTAGTAGTAGTAGTAGTAGTAGTAGTAGTAGTAGTAGTAGTAGTAGTAGTAGTAGTAGCAGTAGCAGTAGCAGTAGCAGTAGCAGTAGCAGTAGCAGTAGCAGTAGTAGTAGTAGTAGTAGTAGTAGTAGTAGTAGTAGTAGTAGTAGTAGTAGTAGTAGTAGTAGTAGTAGTAGTAATAGTAGTAGTAGTAGTAGTAGTAGCAGTAGTAGTAGTAGTGGCAGTAGTAGTACTAGTAGTAGTGGCAGTAGTGGTAGTAGTAGTGGTGGTAGTGGTAATGAAAGGACATACCTGTAGTGGGCTGTTGGACATGAGATCTTCACAAGACGAGAATGCATCACGTTCTGGTGTACATTGGTCCACATGTTTAGCTATGCAGCAGAACTTGAAGGCATCGGTCTCCATGGTAACCAGCTTTGATAGGGGAGTGAACGCATCCACCGATATCTAAATGGAGTTATAAGTCGTTGTATATACGTTATACGATACGTACAATGTTGTATATACGTACAATGTTGTACATCTTCATTAAACACACTACATGCGTCAAGAATGTTACTTACAATATGTGCAATTACAATAATAATAAATAAATGATAAATATGCAGGCACTATAAAGCGCTTTTCACATGAGCAATCTATTCCAGCAATTTCGCAATGATTTCTTAAGAATTGCCAAAATGTAACAATCTGTGTTTTTCTACGATTATTGATAAATGTTCTAATCTGAATTTATTCTAGTTTTGTGATAATGTATGCAATTGGTAAATAAACGCACGCACAAGTATATTGACGAGTATTAATGCATATGCATTTACCTTCTAGCGGTCAATCTATTTATAATCGTTTACGATTATAATTGATTAAAATTATGTTATTTAATCGTTAACGATCTTTTAATTAATAATTAATAAATAATTAATAATAATTAATTTTTAATTATAATTATAATATATAATTCCTTATATAATTATTAAATTATGAATATGTGTATATTACCACTTAATGATAATATAATAAACCTAAGTTCATCAAATGTATGTATTTTTAAGAATTCTACTGAAAAAATAGATTGCTCATGTGAACACACTAAAATTGATACCGCTAGGGGATTTTGAAACTGGAATTCTTAAGGATTCCATTGCGAAATTGCTGGGATAGATTGTTCATGTGAACTTGTATAAACTATCGTACATGCTATATACACTCTATTATACTCTATACGATATATAACTAGTACACATAACAGGTATATTCGCGAATGAGGTAGGCTATGAACGAGATAGATTTATACAGGATACTTTCGCTATGTTATTTGTCAATCCGTACCAATAAAAAGTAAAATCGTACCGTATATATATAAGTTAAATAGATTTGTTGTGGTATGAATTGACCGGTGACCGGTGACACATATTACCATACGTTATCGCGCAGTCGTTCATTCGCGATATTCCGAGTCACGTGACTAGAATAACAACGATCATAGAGCGAGAGTCAGGTGACCTCGCGTAGGTAGTCGTTGTTGTCGATGTAGAGATGCCTGAGGTCGGGTACCATGGTGAAGGTCGCGTCCGTCACCACGCGCAGACGGTTCCAGCTCAAGTCCAGCGTGCGTAAAGAATGTAAACCTGTAGATGTCACTCATGTTACGCGATAGTTATCGAACTAGTTACGAATGATATATGTGTAACTATTAGAATGCTATCTTAGGGTGTGTTTTTGGTCAAACACAGGTGGTGCGCAGTTAGTAGAAACAAATATCAAGTGTTTTTCGTCAACCACTAGTGCAACTGCAACCACTAGTGCAATCACTAATACAAGTATTTATGTATGGATATATTTGTATTTAAATAACATTAAATAACATGCATTACATATATATATATACATACATACTTGTACTAGTAAATATAATGTAATAAATACTCGTATATATATATATATATATATATATATATGATGTATACATACACACATACATACATACATAAACACATACATACATAACTTCAATTTAATTGTTGATAAATAAATTCGTGCATATCTAAAAATAGCAATAACGTCACGATTGTGATGTATTTTATGATTAATTTCATGGGAGGAGCTTATAATGCGTGCGTTCAAAGCATACTGGCTCTGAAAGTTCTCTCTAGATCTATGGTTCAAAGTTTTACACTAGTGCGGCGCAGATGGCAAAAGCGGTGGTAAGAATAAATAGCACTACCAGACGTGTTTTGTAACAGTTGGATTTTTACATGCAGTGAATACGAGTTTCTCGTACACCTGTGGTTGAAGCACATGTGGTTGTGGGATCAGTGGTTGACCAATAACACACCCTTAGATAATAGCGTAATCACAGAAACTATTCGCGAGTAATAATTTTAGTAATGCGATAGTTACGCACTAGTTATGCATTAGTTACGAGATAGTTATACGCAGTTACGCAACCAGTGGATAAGATAATAGCGCAATCATAGAAACTATGTGTATGCAATACTTGTGTATATGCTCGTGTATATTAGTGATGCGATATTGATTCGCTATTTATAGGTGAAAGCTACATAACTACTATGTAACCACTGCATACCTACTGCGTAACTACTGCGTAACCACTGCGTAACCACTGCGTAACTACTGCATAACTACTGCGAAACCACTGCGTAACTACTACGTAACCACTGCGTAACCACTGCGTAACTACTGCATAACTACTGCGTAACCACTGCGTAACCACTGCATAACTACTGCGTAACTACTGCGTAACTACTACGTAACCACTGCGTAACTACTGCGAAACCACTGCGTAACTACTGCGTAACTACTGCGTAACCACTGAGAAACCACTGCGTAACTACTGCGTAACCACTGCGTAACTACTGCGTAACCACTGCGAAACCACTGCGTAACTACTGCGTAACCACCGAAGATATGTTTTACGTAACCATGGAAACTGTGGGTCTGTAGACCGGTCAGTAGATTGTGGCTTAGGTTTAGTGACCGCAGGTTATTGAGTTCAGAGAAGAGGCGTGACTGCAGACTCGAGAGGTGGTTGTAGCTTAGATCTACAAGTGTGTATGGGTATGGGTGTGGGTGTGTGTGAGTGTGTGTGTAGGTGTGCGGGTGAGTGGGAGTGTGGGTGTGTGTGAGTGGGTGTGTATGAGTGGGTGTGAGTGGGTGTAATTGTAATTGTAATTGTAATGGTTTATTTAAACACTTAAATATATAAAAACATATCTCAAAAGTGTATAGACAATATACAGATATTCAGCAAAACAGTTGCTATGGATGAGTATAAATATAAATATATATAATAATAAACAAACGAGAACAAGAAACGATAATGAAATAATAAAATAATAATAGTCATAATTTAGATTTATATAGCATTCAGTGCTGCCTACGTAATAACAATAATTTTAGTCGAGTTTTAAAGGTGGCGTGATTATTGATATTCCTTATATTAATTGGAATGGAATTCCATTTAATAGGGGACATGCATTTAAACGATCTACCACCAAATATCTTTTTTTTGTAAGGATGCGTTTTTAGTCGAATGGTTCTAGTAGACCTAAGTGAGTTAAGAGGATTAATAGGATCTAATAGGTTATACAGGTAAATTGGTTGGTGCGTAAGTAATAATTTGTGAGTGAGGCATAGAAGTTTAAATAGGCAACGATTTTTAAAAGTTAACCATTTAAGTGAGGACATAAGTGAAGAGACAGAGGTAGTATAATCAGAATAAGATAAATTAAAAGTAAGTCTAGTAGAAGCACGAATAATACGATCAATTTTAGATATCGATATAGAAGGAAGAGAGCAGAGAAGAGAGTTACAGTAGTCGAGACGAGAAAAAATAAGAGAGTTTATTAGAATAGAACACGATTTTTTAGTTATAAATTTTCTAATAGAGCGAATTTTATATATATGTAAATTAGATATTTTACATATATTAGATATATGCCTGTCATAATTAAGATTAGTGTCAAAGATAAAGCCGAGATTTTTAATGAAAGGTTTAGGTTGAATTAAAGAATTATTTACAGACAGAGGAGGAAATGTGGATTGAGAATGAGAAATATTTATGAGTTCAGTCTTAGTTTCATTTAATATAAGAAAATTTGATAGTAGCCAAAAGTTAATATGTCTAATGCAATTTGAAAGAGATAAATTAGAGTCAGGACTGGAGTTAATAGGTAATTTTATATAAAGCTGAATATCATCAGCATAAATATGATAAGATATGTCAGGAAAGGATTGAATTAGTTTAGATAGTGGAAGAATATATAGAGTAAAAAGTAAAGGACCAAGCACCGATCCCTGTGGTACACCACAAGTAACGGGTATAGGTGAAGATAGCGATTCACCAATTTGTACAGAGGAGGAACGATTTGAAAGATAAGATTTAAACCAAAGTAGGGGAGCATCAGATATACCTAAATCATATAGCCTAAGTATATCATGATTTATAGTATCGAAAGCAGATGACAGGTCTAAAAGAACCATCTGTATGGAGTGGTCATCAAGAGTAGTAAGTAAGTCATTTAGAACAGATGTTAGTGCAGTTTCAGTTGAATGGTGTTTCTTGAAAGCACTCTGATGAGGGTCAAGGATATTATTGACAGAAAGGTAATTAAAAATTTGCTTAGAAACAATTCTTTCGAGAATCTTACTCATAATAGAAAGTTGAGAAATTGGTCTAAAATTAGTTAAGACTGATGTATCAAGATTATTCTTTTTAAGGATAGGTTTTATATGAGATCGTGTGTGGGTGTGTGTGAGTGGGTGTGAGTGGGTGTGTGGGTGATGGTGTGTGTGTGTGTGGGTGTGGGTGTGTGAGTGTGTGTGAGTGTTTGTGTGGGTATGTGTGGTGTGTGTGGGTGTGTGTGAGTGGGTGTGTGGGTGAGGGTGTGTGTGTGT
>OZ025242.1:894693-952193 GCA_964019155.1 Osedax fenrisi
GCCTCTGGGACACACCGCACTGCCTGGTCATGCGATAGGAGGCGGGGTTAGAGGAGAGAGGGGGCGGGGTTAGAGGAGATAGGGGCGGGGTTAGAGGAGAGAGGGGGCGGGGTTAGAGGTGATAGGAGGCGGGGTTAGAGGAGATACGGGGGGGGGGGTTAGAGGAGATAGGGGGCGGGGTTAGAGGTGATAGGAGGCGGGGTTAGAGGAGATACGGGGGCGGGGTTAGAGGAGATAGGGGGCGGGGTTAACAAGGGGTCGCTGTAAGCGGAGCGAGGCATACATTTATAGTACGTATAATTATATGCGTAGAATTTGATCATTTTTAAAAATAAAATAATCCAATTTTCAAACTCATGTAATATACGTTAATATTAACAAGTGAACGCGTTATAGAAGATAATCAATATTTATTTATGTCTATTTTATGTAGGTCAAAAAATGTAGGCTATATTACAACGATTATATCAGTTATTATATGTATGGTAGACCTAGAATATATCTGCTATCTATTTACATGTAACTGCTGTATGCAATGAGGACTGCAGTGTCCTTCAATAAGAGATAACTATGAGGAGGGGGTGGGGTTAGAGGAGGAGGGGTGGGGTTAGAGGAAGAGGGGTGGGGTTAGAGGAGGAGGGGTGGGGTTAGAGGAGGAAGGTTGGGGTTAGAGGAGGAGGGGTGGGGTTAGAGGAGGAGGGGTGGGGTTAGAGGAGGAGGGGTGTGGTTAGAGGAGGAGGGGTGGGGTTAGAGGAGGAAGGGTGGGGTTAGAGGAGGAGGGGTGGGGTTAGAGGAGGAGGGGTGGGGTTAGAGGAGGAGGGGTGTGGTTAGAGGAGGAGGGGTATGGTTAGAGGAGGAGGGTGGGGTTAGAGGAGGAGGGGTGGGGTTAGAGGAGGAAGGTTGGGGTTAGAGGAGGAGGGGTGGGGTTAGAGGAGGAGGGGCGGGGTTAGAGGAGGAGGGGTATGGTTAGAGGAGGAGGGGTGGGGTTAGAGGAGGAGGGGTGGGGTTAGAGGAGGAGGGGTGGGGTTAGAGGAGGAGGGGCGGGGTTAGAGGAGGAGGGGTGGGGTTAGAGGAGGAGGGGTGTGGTTAGAGGAGGAGGGGGCGTGGTTAGAGGAGGAGGGGTGGGGTTAGAGGAGGAGGGGTGTGGTTAGAGGAGGAGGGGGCGTGGTTAGAGGAGGAGGGGTGGGGTTAGAGGAGGAGGGGTGTGGTTAGATAGTAGGGGGTGTGGTTAGAGGAGGAGGGGTGAGGTTAGAGGAGGTGTAGGGTAGGGTTAGAGATGGAGGCAGGGTTCAGCAGGAGTCTAGGCATCATACCGCAGTTATTGCTGATGTGTGCCCCATTGCGGCAGCTGTCCTGGATCACAGTTGCTGACCAATCATCTACTCTGATTCGGTCATATACGCAGGTCTTCGAGCGAGCGAAACACCGAGCTTGGTTCTCCTGACACTGCGGTTTTTATGTGTTCATTAGTCAATACGATATATTTAACTGTTAATGTTTCTTGATTCTAGTAAAGAAACAACTTTATATATATATATATATAAATAGAAAATACCATTATTTTAATCTTTTATTAGTGTTTTCAAATTTCACATTTCAGAAAATTTGGTTCGCTTGGGTTATTTGCTATTCGGAATAACTTGTTCGTATAATTTGATGATTTGAAATAATCAAATCTCATTCAGAAATATGGAATCGAATTAAATTCCGCAATTATTGTTAAACATATTACTTTTAATTTATTTTTTATATCATATTATTTATTTCATAATGAATTTTTTTTATAATAATTTTATATATATAACTGAAATTATAATACTTAATATACGTATTTTAATTTGTATATTAATCAAGGTATATATTAGTAAATAAATCAGATTTATCATCTATTATCATTTCTTATCTATTGGTATGAATAATGGGGATATTTATCAAAAAAGTAATGTTTTTTCTTGAACATCCACTAATAATAAATTCTCAAAAAATAGAGTAATAAAATAAATAAGAATATAAATAAAATCGTGTTATTTGAAAATTAATTGACAAGAAAAATTCAAATTAATATTTAAATATAAAATGAGATTTACATCTGAATACCGAATAAGTAGTACTATTATTATTCATGTATATATATATAGAAGTTACTTTTATTTATAAATAATATCAGACTATTAGCTTGAAAAAATATTAATATATACCGGCATTGACCAAGAAAACACACTTAAGTCTAAGTTTGAGGCATTTTGAGGAGAATTATAAATTATGAAAGAAGAAGTAAATTACGAAAGAAAAGAATATCTAAAAATTCAAAACATGCACTCTATTCTATTCTGATATAGGCGAAAATAAATATACAAATTATTTGAATATAGTATACTTACTTTATTGTAATTAAATGAATACAATTTCAAGATACTTATATATTTTTAATAAATTATAAATTTTAATTCGGTTAAAGAATAATACTTTATAAAACCTAACATACTAGTACAGATGATGTATACAATAATATTTGTATAGATATAAATATAATTAATTGAATATAATAAATATTATTATATATTTGTTCGGCATGCATAAACCAAGGCATTTTGTTATTAAATGTAAACCCAATGTTAATTTTTGTACCATGTCGATTTGGGTATCAATTCATATCTATTTTTTCTTCCATATTTTTGTTTATTTATTTTTTTGTTTACCTAATAAACTATATATTATTGTTATATTTGTTATAAATTATAAATGTAATTCTGATTGACAATAATACGTTCACACGAACACACGACTACATATATAATATGTGAATATAATGCTCGCTAATGTTTGTGGACAGGAAATAATATAGAATTATGATGTCTATAATGCTCTATATAAATATATTTATTTGAAATATTTCACCATCGAGGAAATATATTTGTAAGCATTAGAAATTTTAGAACACCTCTAATTCTAAAGTATAGAATTAAAAAAAGAAATATAAACCATTTTAATCCGTAAATATATTATATATACAATTAATAATGTTATAAAACGTGAATAGATTATATTTATAAAGTATTTAAAATCATAATTATATTATTGAATTAACGAATTAACGAATTTGATATTTCGTAGAGTATTTTAAATATCGTAGCAATACTGTGCCCATATTAGGTGACAGACCCTGGTGTCGGTGAATACACGAGTTTACTTGAGGTAATCATGACTTTGCATGGGGAAAAGGACGAGTTTAGGGTTAAAGGTTACATTTGAAATACGAGTTAATAGTATATACATATATTTTGTATAGATAGTTGTGAGTTATTTGGTTTAATTGGTTTAGTTTTGTCCTGTTTGGTTTTTTTTAACTACATTACATCCCAAAGTTAGCCTATAGAAATGTATTTTGCATTTAAAATGTAACCTTTGCACCTAAAATCGTCCTTTTTGATCGTAACCCGTTTGCATGTACCTGACATAGGTAGTAGCGCTATTAACCTGTAAATAGTGGCCACCTTCCTCGCAATCGTCGTAGATAACCTTCTCTTCTTTGATCTCGACCTTGTCAAAATCTTCGTAAGTTTTCATCGCTAGCGATGTAATAGATTTTATAGCATAATAATGTAGTATATTACGCGATGTTGTGATGTGATAGATTATATAATCGTATGATACAATAGATTATGCAATTGTATGATGTAATTGATTGCGTATCGTAATGATGTAATAAATCCTGTAGCATTACGATTAAATAGATCGCATACGGTTATTACATAACCTAACACTATACATGATGTAATAGATTGCGTATAGTAATGATGCAATAGATCGTGTAGAATAATATTAATAATAATAATAAATATTTATTACAAGTTTTAAATTGTAAATAAATATTTATGTTAATATTTCCTCTAAAGGGCTTCAGATTAAGATGAATATCTTTTCTATGCTGTCGCCCGATGCAATAGAGGAGCTCGTAACTTAACATGACGTAATAGAGCGCGTACTTTTGTTGCGAAGATCCTCGTCCTCTTGGCTAGTGCCGGGGCAGTCTGAGATCAGATCTTGCTTGAGTATCGAGTGCACGCATTTACCGGAGAAGCAAAGGAAACCTTTACACTGCTGCGCTACGATCAGGGTGATGTCACTTACTGATGCGCAACGATTAGGGCGATGGCCGTAGAGCTAGATAGAAATTTCTCTCTAGCTCTATGGTGATGGCGCTTAATGATGCGTAACGATGATGTAATGTTGCGTAATAATGCATTGTTTTATCGTTACTATATTTACGCGATCCTTATGAGATCGGTTAATCTATGTATTTAGAGGTGAGTTTAGTTTGTATTATTATTATCGTGTATAATATAATGTATTCACAAGCGATACATTTGCACTACTTTTGTTCTTATATTTATATTCGTAAATAGACGTCGCGCATACCTTATTATAATCTACCGGCTAGTCATGCGTGACATCAGTAGAAATATAAGCCTATTTCACTATTAATATGGCGAAATTTAATCTCAATATATTAACATATCGGTTTTTATGTGATTTTACAAATAAACTAATTATTTATATTAACTATACATATTATACATTCTAAATATGAATTACATTACAGGTACGTGTTAATTATGTAAACGCATGTTGTTATTGTTATCAGGTAGGTATACGGTAGGTGAACGGTAGGTGTACGATAAACTTGTTGACTTTTGAAACATATGTTCGTATTCGGGTAGTAAACAAATATGTAAATAAAGTACGTTTAGAGAAATAGTTGTAATAGTTTAAATCATGAACTACGAGAAAAAGTGAGTGAAATATGATAAAATATAACATTTCTTATTATACTTAAATATTTAAATAAGATTTACTGAAGAGAAAATCGTCTTTTAGTAAATAATTAAAAGATATGAAATTTGTAATATTTTTATTATGCATTTTTTAGAAATTTTATATAATACTTCTTTATTCATGAAGATTAAATATAGTTCTATTAATAGCTATATAGTTCTATTAATAGCTATATAGTTCTATTAATAACTATAGAGTTCTATTAATAGCCATATATTTCTATTAATACCCATAGAGAAATAAGTTTAACATGCTACACACCTATAATGATAAGCTACACACAAGTTAAAACACACACACGTACACACACACAGACTAACAACAAAGAGAGTCTGATTCATCGGAGTAATCGGTGCAGTGGAAGCTGAAGTCACAGACTAGATGCTCGCTGATACAGTCTCCGTCATCGCATCTGAATTCATCTTGTTCACACGTTCTCTTCACTATAGTAGGCAGGGCTTAAGTTAGTCGCTTCACTATAAGAGGTGGGGCTTAAGTTAGTCGCTTAACTATAAGAGGTGGGGCTTAAGTTAGTCGCTTCACTATAAGAGGTGGGGCTTAAGTTAGTCGCTTCACTATAAGAGGTGGGGCTTAAGTTAGTCGCTTCACTATAAGAGGTGGGGCTTAAGTTAGTCGCTTCACTATAAGAGGTGGGGCTTAAGTTAGTCGCTTCACTATAAGAGGTGGGGCTTAAGTTAGTCGCTTCACTATAAGAGGTGGGGCTTAAGTTAGTCGCTTCACTATAAGAGGTGGGGCTTAAGTTAGTCGCTTCACTATAAGAGGTGGGGCTTAAGTTAGTCGCTTCACTATAAGAGGTGGGGCTTAAGTTAGTCGCTTCACTATAAGAGGTGGGGCTTAAGTTAGTCGCTTCACTATAAGAGGTGGGGCTTAAGTTAGTCGCTTCACTATAAGAGGTGGGGCTTAAGTTAGTCGCTTCACTATAAGAGGTGGGGCTTAAGTTAGTCGCTTCACTATAAGAGGTGGGGCTTAAGTTAGTCGCTTCACTATAAGATGTGGGGCTTAAGTTAGTCGCTTCACTATAAGAGGTGGGGCTTAAGTTAGTCGCTTCACTATAAGAGGTGGGGCTTAAGTTAGTCGCTTCACTATAAGAGGTGGGGCTTAAGTTAGTCGCTTCACTATAAGAGGTGGGGCTTAAGTTAGTCGCTTCACTATAAGAGGTGGGGCTTAAGTTAGTCGCTTCACTATAAGAGGTGGGGCTTAAGTTAGTCGCTTCACTATAAGAGGTGGGGCTTAAGTTAGTCGCTTCACTATAAGAGGTGGGGCTTAAGTTAGTCGCTTCACTATAAGAGGTGGGGCTTAAGTTAGTCGCTTCACTATAAGAGGTGGGGCTTAAGTTAGTCGCTTCACTATAAGAGGTGGGGCTTAAGTTAGTCGCTTCACTATAAGAGGTGGGGCTTAAGTTAGTCGCTTCACTATAAGAGGTGGGGCTTAAGTTAGTCGCTTCACTATAAGAGGTGGGGCTTAAGTTAGTCGCTTCACTATAAGAGGTGGGGCTTAAGTTAGTCGCTTCACTATAAGAGGTGGGGCTTAAGTTAGTCGCTTCACTATAAGAGGTGGGGCTTAAGTTAGTCGCTTCACTATAAGAGGTGGGGCTTAAGTTAGTCGCTTCACTATAAGAGGTGGGGCTTAAGTTAGTCGCTTCACTATAAGAGGTGGGGCTTAAGTTAGTCGCTTCACTATAAGAGGTGGGGCTTAAGTTAGTCGCTTCACTATAAGAGGTGGGGCTTAAGTTAGTCGCTTCACTATAAGAGGTGGGGCTTAAGTTAGTCGCTTCACTATAAGAGGTGGGGCTTAAGTTAGTCGCTTCACTATAAGAGGTGGGGCTTAAGTTAGTCGCTTCACTATAAGAGGTGGGGCTTAAGTTAGTCGCTTCACTATAAGAGGTGGGGCTTAAGTTAGTCGCTTCACCTAAGTATTATGTAATCCACAATTGTTTCACATCGTGCTTATTTATATGCGATTTATGAACTATTATATCTTTATTCGCTATTTGTATCTATATGTGATTTAAATTATTCGAATATTAATCATTATAAGTTTATTAGTATTAATGATGCGTTTAACTGCATACTTCAACACCAACCACCACGAGGTAGCGTAGTGCCAAGTTATTATGCAACATTAGATATTATCTATTTATAATACGACGTCAACAAATCACTTACTATCAAACTATCAAACTATTTAACTATTTAATCTCTAGTATTGTCATACATAGTCACTACCGTTAGCTAATGTTGTTATTGTTGATATTATTGTTAATTTAATTAAGTGTTATTTAAACACCAACATTAATAACGCTTTCAAGAATATCTATTTTATGTATTACATAAGTAATTAAATAAACGCAGTGAGTAGTCGAATTACTATAACACATGAAATAGCATCGGGCATTTCATATCATCGGGTGATATCAGCATACAACAACATCAGATATCAGGTATCAGGCAATAATTATTATACAACATCGCGATATATCAGGAAGTA
The DNA here is from genome assembly GCA_964019155.1 of Osedax fenrisi. NCBI lineage: Eukaryota > Metazoa > Annelida > Polychaeta > Sabellida > Siboglinidae > Osedax > Osedax fenrisi. The sequence goes on from OZ025242.1 coordinate 902,038, forward strand.
TTGCATAACATCACGATGGCATCATGTATTGCATAACATCACGATGACATCATGTATTGCATAACATCGCGATGACATAATGTATTGCATAACATCGCGATGACATAATGTATTGCATAACATCGCGATGACATAATGTATTGCATAACATCGCGATGACATTGGGTAATACATCAGACACATAATATTAGGTACTACACAACATCAGGATATATCACACATCTGACATCTGACATCTGACATAAGGAGATATCTGACATCTGACACAACATCAGCAGACACCACACCCACAACTACACACACACCATCAGCACACACACACACCATCAGCACACACACACCATCAGTAGACACCACTACACACACATAACACTGAGCTTACCACAGTCCCTCTCATCGCTGCCATCGCTACAGTCATCCCTGAAGTCGCAGTACCTCGTCATAGGGATACAGTGGCCGTTATCGCATTGGAACACTGAGCTGTCGGCAGCTTGTTGGCAGTCTGTGAATGGGGCAGCGGTAGAGCTAGTAGTGCTGGTTATAGAGTGTTACATGTCTAGCTGTCTGTAGTGCTGGCTACTGTACACTGTTACATGTCTGGCTGTCTGTAGTACTAACTGTTCGTGTGCTATCATAGCCATCTACTACTTAGGTTGACTTACTCTGATTAATATTCGCCTTATATGGTCATTAGTTTACATTTTATATATATTAGAAAAAGATTAAAAAAGAGATAAATCAAAAAGATTTGGGGTCCATGGATATTACATTTTAATTATATTCAGAATTCCGAATTAATACCTAAATAAAGAGGACCTTGATGTGTATTTGTTTCTAATTAAAAGAGTATTATATGAAAGAGTCTAATGGTTCGCTATCTGTCACTTTACTCTAAACCTACTCCACTCGTCACTTATCGTACAAAATCAATTAAAAACTAGTTTTGTTTTGTTTGTGATTATTAAAAAAAAAATATATTTATCATACATTATATGTGTATTTAATAAATGATACTTATGTATATATATAAAATCTATATATTTCTCATTAAATAATAATAAAACAATATAATAATAAACTGAAATATGTAAACAAATATAACGTAATATACATTATTACAGCAATAACAACCTAATTAATAGATACAAATAAAGAAAATGCATGCTACATATTCCGAGTCGACTCGAGTAGCGTAAACTTTAAAGTTTATTACTTCATTATTATACTCCACTCAGTTTACTCGACTCGAATAGAGTTTAGAGTAAAACGAGCGGAGTAAAGTTCTTTACGCTAAACGTTACTCATCACATTGCGACGAGCGGAATGGAGTTTAAAGTGCAGTCACCGATAGTGTACCCTAATATATGCACATATATTATAATATAATATAAATAATCTCCGGTACTCTCCTTCGAACAGAAATTGTATATAACGCATTATATTTTATTTCTACTCAATAAACCATATCCGATTCGATTCAATTAAATATATATACGTAGTGAATATGCGCGATGGCGGCGGTAAGGGTTCGCGTAGAGGTCGCGCGTAGAGGTCATACCGCAGTCTGTTTCGTCGGAGGCGTCGCCGCAGTCGTCCCTGTCATCGCACACGTAGTCGAGGCTGATACAAACCCCGTTGGCGCAAGTGAACTCCACCCCCGTAGTGCATCGTTCGCTGTAGTCTGTAAGGGCGCGGGCGCGGGGCGGTTATGTCTGTATGTGTGTGTAGCTGTATGCGTGAGCTAACTGTGGCTGTGCTATCTATGTTGAACTGAACTCTATGTATGATTGTATCTGTACGTATGTATGAATCTGTATGTACGCTATCTACATATATGTGATTGTATGTATGTATGCGTATCTGGATATGTTTGCGTATGTGTGTGACCTTATTTAGCTATACGTACATCTGATTGTATGTATATGTATGATATTAGGTCACCACTATCGCTACATATCTTCTATCTTTGTACGTACCCATCTGTATTTAGTTATTTATTATGTGTACCATATATATATATAGTTTTATGTTATAATTATTCTTATATATATATATATATTATATGTATATTAAAAACAAATATTGTTTATATGCATTATATTGAATATGAATATATATATATATATATATATAATTATTCAAATTAATTATATTGAATATGAATATGAATATATATATATATATATATATATATATATATATATATATATATATATATATAATTATTCATATTCATTATAATGCATATGCAAATTATTTGTTTTAATGAGTCAATAAAAATCAATAAAAAATATATATGTAAATAAATATATACATATATAATTGAACTTGATAATAATATAAACTAAAATATAAACATGAACAATGGTAGTTGTAGATATGTATAACACATTAACACTTATCTAACGCATTAAACCCTAAATGTGTATATTAGTACATTGGTCCTATGATTAATATGATGATGAATTGTTAAAAAAGATGTGTTTTTATATTATTTATGTGGAAATTCTAAATAATATAATGTGTCTATTACATTATATTACAATTTCAATATTATCATATTGAAATCATTGAAATTTGAGTTTTTGCATTGAGTTTTTGTATCAAATTCAAATATGTACACGTCGACCACAATATAATCACTCTAGCGGAAAATAAAAGGTCACAAAAATGCGTTAGCAGATGTCCCGTCCTTATACACCGAATGACCTGATATACGATCAATAATAACACATAAAGTATGGTTATATGTCGTAGCTATTGGAAGTATACACCTCTCTCTTACTTATTACAGTATGATGCCAACCTACAACTATGTGTACACAGCTGGCTGGTTGTCTGATGTATTACGTCGCTACAGCGTTGCGTTGCTATCGTGTGTTATTATACTACTAATACACGCACTACATGTGCACACACACTCACACGCACTCGCACACACACACGCACACACTCGCACACGCACGTACCATCGATGAAATAAAGTGGATAAGCAATTGACGCAAGCGATGCATGTAAAAGATAGATACGCGAATGGCACTTTATTTATGAGTTACGAAAATGGCATTAGTGATTTTTATTGGATATTAGTGATAATATTCGGGGCAGATATTAAACTGTAAGATTTTCGTTGAAAAAAATCCTATCTATATCTATGGATTTAGATTATTTATGTCAGTAAAATAGTATGATATCTTAATAATACCTTTTTTAATATCCTTAAAAAAAACTGTTTGTGGAGTGTGTATTTGAATTAGATCAATTTAAGGTTAATGTTTAAAATAACAGCATTCTAACAATGGCATTGCTATAAAGAAAGTATTTCTTTACATCTATGGTTAATGGTTAAATTAATGGCCTATAAATACATTGATGTCAATATACACATCTATAGAGATAGTTGACAATAGCAAGTTCATGGAATAAACCAGAGTTTTGGAAATATAATAATATGTGTATGTATATACATATAATATATATTAAGGTATATGATACCGATGAGTATACAATACTTCGTGGTATCGTATATAATAATACGAATATTATATTTTAGTTAATTCAGTTATAAACCACGCCAACTATTTACAATTACAATAACATTATATCAAATATTCCACCTCACATTCATACTACATTGTTACCATACTACATATATATATAACTATTAATTTTAGAACAGATAGAACATTAAATTGATCGTAATTATCAATATATATATATATAAATAAATAATAATTTAAAATTTAGTAGGTATTTTGTAGTAGGTTTCAACTGCAACGCTTCTATCTTAAAGTTCCATACACTACATTCAATTGCACAGCTCCACTTTCTCATAACATTACTGATACATGCTTACAACTACATGCGCACACACAGGCACACACACACACACACACATGCATAGACACAAGTGCACAAACAGGCACACACAAACAAGCGCACACACACAAGCAGACACACACAAGCAGACACACACACACACAGTCGCTCACAAGGCTAACCTACAGTTGGGGTAGAACACATGACATTGCGGAACAGTGTGTCAGGTGTGCAGGTTACATGACTTACTTCATAAAGATGGGCGGCGTGTTGCTGGGCTGATACGCTTGTAATCTGTATAGGTATGTGTGTGGGTGTGTGTGTGGGTGTGTGTGTGTGTGGGTGGGTGTGTGTGTGGGTGTGTGTGTGGGTGGGTGTGTGTGTGGGTGTGTGGGTGGGTGGGTGTGTGTGTGAGTGTGTGGGTGGGTGTGTGTGTGGGTGTGTGGGTGGGTGTGGGTGGGTGTGTGTGTGAGTGTGTGTGGGTGTGTGTGTGGGTGTGTGGGTGTGAGTGTGGGTGTGGGTATGTATATAGGTGTATAGATGTAAAGAAAGTGGATAAGTAATTGAATGTAGTATATGTAACTTTGCGATAGATGAGCTGCAGTCAAAACCTACTAAATTTAAAATTATTATTATTTATTTATATTTATATAGTATTATATATTTTATATTGATGATAATTATCAAGTTTAATGTACTATCTTTACTAACAATAATATTTATATATATTTAAAATATAACCTATTAACATTCCTATCATTTTGTTTATTTAAATGTATTTAATTTGAAGATATTATACTATTTTATTGATATATATATAATCTAAAACCATAGATATAGATATGAGTCATATCTCCTTAGTCATAATATATGACATACATAATATAAATAATATTCAATCAAAATCTCTGATGCCATTTATTTAATTTATAGATAAAAGTGCCACTCATAAAAGTGTATATACAATGTATATTATACATTGTAATTGTGAAAATAAATAATTAGCAAACAAAATTGAAAATAATGAAAATAAATATATATAATAATAATAAACATAATGAGAACAAGAAACGAGAAAAGAATGATAATAATAATAATAATAACAATTAGTTGTAAAGTATACATATAGGTGTGTGTAAATTAGTATAATTTATGTGTTCGCGAAAATCTAATCTTAAATAAATTGTTCAAAAGTGAGTTAAAGTTGTGGCGATATCGATATAAATTGTTTGTAAATATGTCAGAGTGTATTAAAGTGCAGTACGTAAAGTTAGTTAGTGCAGTTCAAGTAAGTATCAATGCAGGAAGATAACGAATATATATATATATATATATATATATATATGGGGAGTAGGGGAGAGTAGTGGTGAATCACATTCTTTGCCTACTGCTGCCTTCTATTCATAATAAGGGTTAGGTACAGAATGCACCATTTTCTCTTCCAACTATCTTTGTCGGCTCCTCGTGCCACTCCCTGGAAACCACTTCAGCAAGTGGGCTAAGACAAATGATGGGTGAATACCTGCACTGTATTCGAGCGGAAGAGTTACTAGTTAACCAACGGTTAAGAGCGGATGAAGATTTAATATCTCAACGGTCAAGTGCACATCGTATAGCCAATCTATCATAAACCATAGTTACGCTGATACGAATAGTCTGGAGAGGAGACAGGCACCGCTAGACTCTTAATGCCTGGAGTAAGAACACATGACAATTACAAATATAAAACATTCAATGCCGGATCGGCCGAGCCCCGGAATAACAACGCCCGCGCATCCCATCGGTAAATCCCAGGATGGATGTGATAAATCGACTACTGGATTGAATAATATATTAACAACACAACATAAAACAACACAACGAACGACAAAGACAATTAATAAACGAAGAATACAACTAGCAACGAATATTACAACGATAGGAACATGGAATGTTCGTACGCTTAACGGAGTAGGAAAAATCCAAGAACTAACGAGAGAACTTGATCGCTATAGATGGGATATTATTGGACTTGCTGAGACACGATGGAAAAACTCTGGTGAAGTAATAACAGACGAAGGTCATAAAATTGTCTATAGTGGACAAGAAAAATACCATCAACAAGGAGTAGCTTTTATCGTTAGAAAAGAGCTTACCACATCGATCCTCAATTACAGCACAGTTTCCAGCAGAATTATATCAATAAGATTAGCTTCACAGCCAGTAAATATGACTATCATTCAGATTTATGCTCCTACAAGCGATTATAATGACGAAGATATCGAAGTTTTTTATGAAGATATAGAACAAACAATGGCAGCGGTACATAAAAAAGACTTACTGATTATACAAGGTGATTGGAACGCAATAGTAGGTGATGCAAATAAAGATTGGAGTAATGCTGTAGGAAAATTTGCGCTCGGGAAAACAAACCCAAGAGGCATCAGACTTCTCGAATTTGCTACCAAACATAATTTTACACTTTCTAACACACTTCACCCGCAAAAAGATTCAAGAAAAGCTACGTGGCACTCGCCAAATGGTCGTACCCATAACCAAATTGATTATATTCTAGCACCATTGAGATTCAAATCAAGTATACACATGTCCTCAACTAGAACATACCCTGGAGCTGTAATAAACAGTGACCACGACCTTGTTCTCTGTAACATGAGACTGAAACTACGATCACAAAAAATGAAGAAAAGCAATAGAATACGATATGATCTAGAAAAATTGAATAATGCAACTATAAGCCTACAGTACAAAGAAGATTTGAAATCGAAGCTATCATACATCAATATTAATGAAATATCAACTGACAATGCATATACGCAAATTTCACAGTCATTAACAAGTACAGCAGAAAATGTTCTAGGAAAATACAGAATAAAAAAGCAACCTTGGATAACTGATGAGATTTTAACGCTATGTGATAAAAGAAGAAGTCTAAAATCAACCAAACATCAGAGTACTGAACATGCAGAAGAATATAAACGAGTCCACAACCTTATTAGAAGAAGTATGAAAGAGAAAAAAGAAGATTGGCTTAAATCCCAATGTAATTCAATTGACCACGACCTAAAAAGAGGTGTTCATAGCAAGAGAGCGTATAACACGATAAAAGCAATCACTAACTCTATAGACAGGAAAATGTCAAATATTGAAGATGCTAACGGAGTACCAATAGAAGATGATAGTGCAAGATTAGAAAGATGGACGGAATATTGCAGAGATTTATATAACTACCCAATTAAAACTGATCAATCTAAGTTACATAATACTCGAGAAGAAAATGAAGAACAACCATTACCCATATTAAAAGAAGAAGTAATCAATGCCATAAGAACCTTGAAAAATGGTAAGTCACCAGGTATTGATAATGTGCCAGGTGAACTTATCAAAGGAGGAGGTGAGGCAATATACGATATACTTACCAAGCTATGTCAGAAAATCTGGTCTACAAACCAATGGCCTGAAGCATGGACGACTTCTTTAATTATACCTATTCCAAAGAAAGGCGATCTCAAAAAATGTTCAAACTATCGTACTATAAGTCTGATCAGTCACACGAGCAAAATTTTATTACGGATCATACTGAATCGCTTAACACCACAAGCAGAAGATATTCTGGCTGATGAACAAGCAGGTTTTAGAAAGGATCGCAGTACAACAGAACAAATTTTGAATTGCAGAATATTAATGGAAAAACATATGGATCATCAACGACAAGTCTACCACAATTTCATCGATTTCAAGAAAGCCTTCGATAGAGTATGGCATGATGGTTTGTGGAATGTGATGTCTGAATTTGGGATAGGCAACGACTTGGTAAAAATCATAAAGTCACTCTACGAATCAGCAAAAAGCGCAGTACTATTGAACAACCAGATAGGAACTAAGTTCGATACGACAGTAGGAGTTAGACAAGGCTGCTTACTATCGCCAGTTCTATTCAATATATTTCTAGAAAAAATAATGCAAGACTCTCTAGTAGATCAATCGTCAAGTATAGCAATAGGAGGAAGAAAAATCAACAACTTAAGATTCGCTGATGATATAGATCTCATCGCTGGTTCAGAAAGTGAGTTGCAATCCCTCACAGATTCTCTAGAAAAAGCTTCGACATCATACGGTATGGAAATTAACCATGAAAAAGTAAAATTCTTGTAAATGGAGATCATTCAACACCACCTGTGATCACTATGTACGGCAAACAACTTGAAAATGTTCAAAATTTCAAATATCTGGGAGCAATGCTAACCGACACCGGAAATTCAAAGAAAGAAATCCAAATAAGACTAGCGACAGCAGTTACAGCCCTTGTGAAATTGGAGAAGATCTGGCGTAGTGGAGAAATTGATTTCAAACTTAAATACAGACTCTACATCTCTCTAGTTATTTCAACATTGTTGTACGGATGCAAAAGCTGGACCTTACTAGAAGAATCTAAAAAGAAGATACGTAGTTTCGAATCAAAAGCACACAGACGACTTTTAAATATTAGCTATAAACAAAGAAAAACTAATATATTTGTAAGCAATGAAATTAATAAAAAAGTCGGCCCATATGTACCACTTCTGGATATTATCATGAGAAGAAAAATGACCAAATTCGGACATATAACTCGTCACGATTCGTTAGCTAATACTATTCTTCATGGATATGTCGAAGGTGAGAGGAAAAGAGGAAGACCTAAAAGAAATTGGATGAATGATATATTCGAATTTTCCCATCTTTCTCTTAGGCAACTTTTAGATATTGCAAAAGATCGTTCGAAATGGAGAAAGTTGTGCTATTCATTATCATGTGTTCCCCCTACGATGGCGACGTCACGGGACTAAGTAACTAAGTAAGTATATGTGTGTATGTGTGTGTATACATGTGTGTATATGAATATGTGTTTATGTGTTTATGTGTATATATATATATATATATATATATATATGCATGTGTGTATGTGCATGCGTGTGTGTGTAAGAGTGAGAGACGAACCCGTATCACATGACAGGATGTGTTCGTGAAGTTACCCAGCAGGATGTCACCATGATCAGGGCCGTGTCTCCACAGCTTTAGATACGGTAGCCACGCCTCCTTTAGCTTGGAGGCGTCGCCTAAAGATAAGGTGGCGGTGTCATCTGCCACTGCTGTTGACCTTGACATGTCAACACTGTAGTAATAGTAGTAGTAGTAGTAGTAGTAGTAGTAGTAGTAGTAGTAGTAGTAGTAGTAGTAGTAGTAGTAGTAGTAGTAGTAGTAGCAGTAGCAGTAGCAGTAGCAGTAGCAGTAGCAGTAGCAGTAGCAGTAGCAGTAGCAGTAGCAGTAGCAGTAGCAGTAGCAGTAGCAGTAGCAGTAGCAGTAGCAGTAGCAGTAGCAGTAGCAGTAGCAGTAGCAGTAGCAGTAGCAGTAGCAGTAGCAGTAGCAGTAGCAGTAGCAGTAGCAGTAGCAGTAGCAGTAGCAGTAGCAGTAGCAGTAGCAGTAGCAGTAGCAGTAGCAGTAGCAGTAGCAGTAGCAGTAGCAGTAGCAGTAGCAGTAGCAGTAGCAGTAGCAGTAGCAGTAGCAGTAGCAGTAGCAGTAGCAGTAGCAGTAGCAGTAGCAGTAGCAGTAGCAGTAGCAGTAGCAGTAGCAGTAGCAGTAGCAGTAGCAGTAGCAGTAGCAGTAGTAGTAGTAGTAGTAGTAGTAGTAGTAGTAGTAGTAGTAGTAGTAGTAGTAGTAGTAGTAGTAGTAGTAGTAGTAGTAGTAGTAGTAGTAGTAGTAGTAGTAGTAGTAGTAGTAGTAGTAGTAGTAGTAGTAGTAGTAGTAGTAGTAGTAGTAGCAGTAGCAGTAGCAGTAGCAGTAGCAGTAGCAGTAGCAGTAGCAGTAGCAGTAGCAGTAGCAGTAGCAGTAGCAGTAGCAGTAGCAGTAGCAGTAGCAGTAGCAGTAGCAGTAGCAGTAGTAGTAGTAGTAGTAGTAGTAGTAGTAGTAGTAGTAGTAGTAGTAGTAGTAGTAGTAGTAGTAGTAGTAGTAGTAGTAGTAGTAGTAGTAGTAGTAGTAGTAGTAGTAGTAGTAGTAGTAGTAGTAGTAGTAGTAGTAGTAGTAGTAGTAGTAGTAGTAGTAGTAGTAGTAGTAGTAGTAGTAGTAGTAGTAGTAGTAGTAGTAGTAGTAGTAGTAGTAGTAGTAGTAGTAGTAGTAGCAGTAGCAGTAGCAGTAGCAGTAGCAGTAGTAGTAGTAGTAGTAGTAGTAGTAGTAGCAGTAGCAGTAGCAGTAGCAGTAGTAGTAGCAGTAGTAGTAGTAGTAGTAGTATTAGAAGTTAAGAATTGTCTTAGGACGATATTTAACATATCGGAGATAGTTAAGAATGTTTCCAGGATAATCCTAGGAATATTAATTTATCAGAACAACTGGCCTCAGCAGACATGTGTATGTCTGTACTAGATAACACGAGCAGTATTAGCGTGGGAGAAGTAATGCTACATAGCTAACTGTTCACGCTGTTTCGTTGCGGTCAGATGCGTGGCCAGAGAGTTGCAAACTTGACCGGCCTGCCGTACGGCGAACTGACCGCTACGGTCTAGCGATGAGGGCGACCACCACCAGGGTGTGCTGTAGTCGGGCTGCTGACCGTACGAGGTGTGCAGCATGAAACACTGGTCATCTGCCGTGTCTATCCATCCTTTAGGACACGCTATGAGTCGCATAGGGGGTGTGGCCTATTAATGTGATCTCATCAGTGTACGATTTAAAATAGTGAATCACAGAAAACCTCGAGTTTCTACTTAGCAACTATACCATGCAACCATGATCTATAATATATATATATATATATCAATAATATATTCATTTCTATATTATGATTATGTGTATATAACTCAGAGACAGTAATTTAATATTGGGTAGATAAAGTAAAGCTTATCAAATTCTGACCCATTAATTTTGTAATATATATATATATATAATTTTTTTGTTTTTTTTTATTATTTTGGTGGAGTCATTTCATCCCATCCAGGAACTTAGATGAAGTTTTAAATGATAACCAAATTTCTCTAATGTCTCTTCGAAGTTGTTCTCATGTTAAGGCATTCATAGTTTTAACGAGAGATGGTCATTATTGTATATACAATTATATACGATCACTTAAATATTATTTAAGACCTATTTTAATGGTCCTGATTGGGCTATAACCCGCGCCCTACTGCCTATGTGTCTGATGCCTTAGCCAACTGAGCCTAAACCCAAACCCAACCTCTAGTTTATATCCTATTACCACTCATCATCAAAGTAACATGAATATTCATCATATATGTATATATGTATATATATATATACATATATATATATATATATATATATATATATATAAACTAGAGATATAACACATCATATTCATGGTTACAAGGTATATTCTCGAACCTTTCCTCGGAGCTGTTTGCGGTTGAGGTTTGCTAGTGTCGTATATCCTGCCTAGGACATAAGTGATTCATTAGCTACTAATGGGTCGAGGTCAGTGTATAGAACAGTGTTGTGAAGGTCAGTGTATAGAATAGTGGTGTGAAGGTCAGTGTGAAGGTCAGTGTGAAGGTCAGTGTATAGGTAGACGGGATAGAATGCTACTTCATACACGTATGCGTGTGACAATAATGATAGATATTACTTATTGAGTGGATGACTTACGCAGCAATGGGCGGTGGTGAATAGAATAGGTCTAATACGGGGGGCTACGGGGGCTAGGAGATACATACACGAGAGAATGTTATCGCGGAGGCTGGGTAATATCGTAAGAATGAATGCGTGTATGAATAGGAGTTGTGTATAATGATGTGTACAAGTAGACAACGAGTAGACATTGTATACGTTAGTATAGTTATCCCCGTGATATGCATGATCATTAAGTGCAAAATCCTACATTTGTTATTATAAGATATTATAACTATATAATATATTATCTTAAGAATTATTAAGGACCAACATATGAATATTTACATGGTTAAGATAGGAGATTTCTTACTAAAAGTAGGGTAGTTTTGAAATAAATAAGAGAATGACTATATTTTCTGAAGTCTTATTAATTACATTTAGATCTATATATATATATATATATATATATATATATATATATATATATATATATTAAGTTGTAGAATTATATGACGATAAGAATGAGACCTACAAAATACTAATTTTAAAATACTTTTATAATAAACAAAAAGTCCAGTAACTAAGTTATACTTTTAGTTCATACTTAATATATATGAAGAGATATTTATTATAATTAAGTTCTGAAAGATTCATATAAATTTATCAAGTAGATCAAAAGTTATGGATGTGCAAATAATCAAAATAAAGATTAAATATAAAAGAGCAGTAATATCAGTTTAAAAAAAAAATTATAATTATATTACTATCATTTAATGTATATTTGTATATAGTTGTATTTATAAATTCTTGTTTACGACATTTATAGTTACTTTTATGTACCAAGCCATATCATTTTTTAAAGATAATATATTATATTTAATAATTTGTATGTAATATAATTTTTAATAAAAAATATATTTATTTCTAAAATCATAGTTTCGCCGGCCCTTAAGGAGATGCGCGAAGTTTGCCAGGTTACATGTAAAAGATAGGGAAAAGGGCTATTTATAAAGGTTATACACTTTTTATAATTTTTTAGTAATATTAATACAACTTAGTTTCATTATATGTATTCTTAAAAAAGTTTATATCCTTTAAAAATAGCCGTTTTGCCTATCTTCTACATGTAAACTACACCATGTATTTATCCTAATGGCTTTAAGTATTGGATTTCTATTCAAAGGATTCTATGTTATATTGAATTAAATTGAATAGCTAGTTATTGAAATAGACAATATTGTAATAATAATAATAATAATAATAATAATAATAATAATAATAATAAAAATCATAATAATAATCATAATAATAATAATAATAATAATAATAACAATAATAATAATAATAAGTGCACACATTTTCTATTGGCTACCAGCACAATATACGCAGCGCGCACACACGTAAACCTCGAGCGCTCTGCTTACAGATCATTCCGGCGCGTAGAATGGGCAGATCGCACGGAACCTTGGCCCAGTAGAGGCTGGAGTGGGGTGACGTAACCATGGCAACGGTACACAGGTTAGCACCCCCTTGTAACGAGGGTTGCCGGGCGTTCATCGGTACGAGGTCGTCCACGGTGCCGACCTCTTCGCGTAGCACGATCTGTTGCCACGGTAACACCGGCGAGAACCAATCGGTGTAGCTGAAACGGGGGGGATAGGGGAGTGGCGTTTAAATCAAATATTACGATTACGATATGAATAAATAACGCGATATAAATCGTAATTCGATGAAAAAGATACAACTCTCGCAAAATATACTATAATGGCGGGAGGGCGGGCAAGACATGCCTAAATAATATACTATACAATTACGATTAGACACGTTAAAGTGTGGGGGGGGGTAATTCAATTTGTCAGTGCTTTTTTTAGGGGGTATTTTGTGGGCAATTTGTGGGCAACCCTCACTATTATTTGTTGCCAAAAAAAAAATCTGACTTTTTCATAATCAATTATATCGTAATCCTATTTATCTATTACAAATCAGAAGATGTATTTTATTAGAATGTTTTTCATATATAATTGAAAACAAAATATTTATTATTGGAATTTCCCCCCTACTTTAAAATCCTTACAAAAGGCACTGAAATTAGTGATATAGTATATGATTAGTGATATAGTATGTGATTTCATTTATTTGTATTGTTATTGTTATTTTGGTGGAGTCCTTTCATTCCATTCAGGAACTTAGATGAAGTTTTCACTTATAACTATATGGCTCTAATGTCCCTTCGAAGCCGCTCTAATGTTAAAGATTAATGGCTTTAACGAGAGCCGATCATTTATTTATACACAGTGTATTTAATACACTAAATCATTATCAAACAATAAAAATATGATATCGTATTATATAATAGAATAATATATATATCACTCATATAATACTTATATATTATTTTTATTTGTGGAGTAACAAAGTTGTAAAATCGAAACTATAAGAATATACAATATATTGTTTTAAACGTTCATCGTTATCAATAGATCTTTCCGATATGTACGTTAACGCGCGCACATACCTGTCACTCAAGCCTGTCACTAAAGCCTGTCACTCAAGCCTGTCACTCGAGTCTGTCACTCAAGCCTGTCACTCAAGCCTAACCCCAATCGTGTGCCGTCCTCCCATTTGTAATCGCCTTTACTATTCGACAGCCCGATGAATATCATACGATGATTATTCTGGTACGGGTTCGCAGTATCCCAGAACCACTGATTGGTCAGAGTGTACTGTGGGCGGGGCAGGGGGCGGAGTTATTAGTCATAGCCTGAGTGTATTACATCATCGGTATAGTGGTGATATGTTTGTTATTATATCATTATAGTGATACCAAAGCCCATGATACACGGTCTCCTATTAAGCCTATGTAAATTGTGATATGTCACTTCACCCAAGCTTATAGGAAACCTAGGTATTTAATTATATCATAGATATTAATTATATGTTAATGTCTTTGGTAAATATAAAATGAATTTTAAAATCATATTATTATTTGATATATTTATTACAATAGAAATATCAAATGTATGTATACATTTATTAATAATATTAATATTATTTAGAAATAGGTGAATTATTAATTTAGTAAACATTTAATAGGCATAATTCTTGTTAAAATAAATTCTATTTTTAATTATAATTCAAAACAAAATAAATGTAAGCAATTAAATTATAACCACATTTTTTATCATAACTTTTGTTACAAACAAATTAAAAAAAACTAAAATATGACTTATATTATAAAATTTAAACAGCTTTCTAATTATACTAGTTTTATTACAATAGCATCAATATACAAAATTCGTTCTCGTAGCTCTTAGGGGGGATGTTATGGCATAACTAGAGTGTACTGGGGGGGTGATTATATCATATCTATTATTTCATCATCAGAGAGTGAACTGTATAGTATTACATCATAGCTATATCGTTTATGTCGGGTACTGGTTACGAAGCACAGGTTAAGGGGAGGCCGCATAGCTGAAATTTGATAAAATAAAAAAAAAAGTAAAATAAATTTTATTATAAAATATACATTTATAGAATGTTATTTAGTACCTGTAAAAAAATTAATAATGAAAAATAGCTAGAACTGCTATACAAATAATACAATGTGAATATATAAATGTAATATTGTGTGTTTTTATATATTGAAATATACTCATTTATTTCAATATAATTGTAAAATAGTGTGTTTTTATATATAAAATATAATATATATACAATAACTATTGAATTCATAATATGTATATAAATATAATAAATATAAAATAATGTATTTTATATATTGAATTATAATATATTTATATAAAATAATGTTTTATTTATATAATTATTGAATTTATAATTGAAAAACTTTGAATACAATTTACTCAGAATAATTGTTTATCAATACCTATATACTTCAATTGCCTACTACTCTCTAAATATGAATACAATCAATCTAATTGTTCTTGATATATATAAATAACATTTATAGGAATATAGTAATGCCTCAATAATAGTATTTTTTTTTATACATTCTATTTTATATGCCATTAGATGAAAAAATATATATAAATAATATATAAATATATATATATAAATAATTTATAAAATATATTAGAAAACATTTCATTTTGTTGTAGATATATACCTATAGTATAATTTAAAAATTTCTCATATATTTATACAATATCCATTGAGTAGTAGGCTTTTGAATAACACTATGAATTACCTATCTAATACATGAAAAATAAAAAAAATGGCGTCGGTGTGCGGCCTCCCCTTAAGGTTACAATCGTAACCTAAGCGTAACCTAATCGTAACCTAATCGTAACCTAATCGTAACCTAATCGTAACCTAAGCGTAACCTAATCGTAACCTAAGCGTAACCTAAGCGTAACCTAATCGTAACCTAATCGTAACCTAATCGTAACCTAAGCGTAACCTAAGCGTAACCTAAGCGTAACCTAAGCGTAACCTAATCGTAACCTAAGCGTAACCTAAGCGTAACCTAAGCGTAACCTAATCGTAACATATTCGTAACCTAATCGTAACCTAAGCGTAACCTAAGCGTAACCTAATCGTAACCTAATCGTAACCTAATCGTAACCTAAGCGTAACCTAAGCGTAACCTAATCGTAACCTAATCGTAACCTTAATGAAGTAGGCCTCGTCCTCACTGAGGATGGACACGAGCGTGGCGTTCTCGCGCCGGCATTGCTCTTTAGCCTTGTGCCACGTCTCCTGGAACCAGTATTGCGCTGGGCGATAGTGCCTTAGTGCCCAGTTGTAGTATCGGTAGCAAGACCCCGAGTAGGGTAGGTAGTCCGCGGGGCATTGTCCTGGCGGGGGGGCGGGGGTAGGTAGTATGTGCACATTGGGTACACTGCGGCGTTCACTGTTGTGTATACGATGTGTTGAATAGGTATACTTTCTTTAAATGTTCATATTATTCAGATATATATATATATATATATATATATATATATTAATGATAAAGAGATATATAGATATATAGATAAAGAGAGATAGAGTGATAGAGAGATAGAGAGATAGATATGGTTATTCATCCATCAAAGATTTGTAACATAATAAATGAAATTTATGTGAAATATATTAGAATAATAATAATACAATAATAATAATAGTAATAATACAATACTAATATAGTACATGTTCACTAACCAGTGTGTTCAGAAGTAGGTTTGCGCATGTATTTAGTGATGAACGATATCTTGAAGTGCCACAGGCGTGGTATAGACTTGACGACTGTGTTCAACTTGATCACGATACTCTGGCCCGGTGGAGCCTGCGTACATAGTGCAGCGTTAGTCGTCTTTATACGCGGTAACGTATCGTTATTAATTACGTATAGATATTATTATTATTATTATCATCACTTTTAGTATTATTAGTATTATTGTTTGTTAACGTTCGTGATTGAGTACGATAACTAGATATTTATGTATAAATAAACAACTTTAAATAACCTTACATAGACACGTGCGTGCATGCGTACTATGGGTGGTAAAAGTTGACAAATACATATACAATATACATGTAATTTAATTTTTAATTAATATTTAGATGTTGCGACAATGTTTTTAATGATATCTCTATTCTAAGAAGTTTGTAATCTCGAAAATAATGTAGACACAAATTAAATTTTGCGAAATTATTTTTTTCTAAAAAGTCATGAAAAAAACAGCAACAAAATATGTTGCTTGTTTTGTTGTGTCAATCCCTTAGTACACTTTATTATGAATTTCATAATACAATCTTGAATATATCTAAGTAATAATTATATTTACAAATTTATTTTTTATACATGTTAATTTTAAAAGGGAAAACATTGCTCAAATTTTCTAAATTTTGTTTATGAAGATATATTATAACACTAAAAATAATATCAAATTTTCATAAAAACCCGTTTATAATGTATCGATATGACCACTGTTTACCACACGTGCTACGATACTAACTTTCACCGTATACCTAGGTGTCAGCACTGATGTGTCACCTGACACCGACAGCATCTCACTTTCTATCAGCCTCCTCTCTTTATCTCCTTGGGATGTCTCTATAACTATGGGCGGCGATTGTATGTATGTAATCATCAAGGTCGTATGCTTAATGTTTAATTAATTTTTATACTTTATATTTAATATTTTAATTATATTAATTATTATACTTTATATTTAATATTTTAATTATATTAATTTTTATACTTTATATTTAATATTTTCTAAAAATGAAATTATAACAGTATTATTATATTAATTTTTATACTTTATATTTAATATTTTCTAAAAACTAAATTATAACGGTATTATTATATTAATTTTAATACTTTATATTTAATATTTTCTAAAAATGATATTATAACAGTATTATTATATTAATTTTTATACTTTATATTTAATATTTTCTAAAAATTAAATTATAACGGTATTATTATAATAATTTTTATACTTTATATTTAATATTTTCTAAAAATTAAATTATAACGGTATTATTATATAACTACTATTAGCTAATGAGACGATAGAATATCATATTTCATATATAAATATTCTATTATGTATATATACATATATATATATATATATATAGTAAGTATAATAAATATAAAAAATAATAATAGAAAACAATAATATCTTATAAGATACTATTATACCACATATACGACTTATATATCTCGTATGTATAATCGTATACTTCACGCGTGCACAAACTACGCTACGATACATTCTAGATAGGAATGGGACGGGGATGGGGGGAAACTTTTAAGGAATTCATCTCGACTGTAGGTTTCGTTGGGTCCGCGGATATACTCGATAAGTAGGTCGATGTACAGTTGTCGGCGAGGCGCGGTCAGAGTCCAAGACCACTGGCCCGATTCTACGATGGACGGCAATCTATCGATGTTAAGTAATATAGTTAGATATAGTTAAGTAATATAGTTAGATATAGTTAAGTAATATAGTCAGATATAGTTAAGTACAAAATATTTTATAAATTTATTACTCCTAAAACACTTTACATTGATAGAAATACTCAAAAATATTAAAAAATATTTTAGGATATTATAAATAAAATACAGAACTTGGATAATACGTAATAAAAAAATATTGTAAAAATTAAATTATTTAATTTAACACATTTTAACTCCAGCGCCTGCCCTTAAGTAATATAGTCAGATGTCGAATACGAGAGAGCGTAATTAAGTCAACGTCGTCGGAAATTACGAATACGAAGTTAGATTTCGCGTACATCATAAAATATACGCAAAATATATACGTATTTATTTTTATATTTATTATTCGATCGACTAGAATCATCCGATGACAACTCTGAATAGCCCCGTGGACGTGTTTATATGGTTTATACCGAACATATATAGTGCTAATACATATATAACAGGGTTATACATATATAACAGGGTTATACATATATAACAGGGTTAATATATATATAACAGGGTTAATCATATATATATATATATATTATCAACATTAGGTTTAGGTTTATAATAGTAACGACTAGAAGCGATGTATCATCAGAAATAAGCGAGCATTTCTAAATAGGTTGAGGTACTTATACCGCACCGAACGAATCGTGTACGGCTGTTTACATTTAGCCTATCGCTATTTAACGATGCTATCCTTATCTCCCTTCTAACTTGGGAGAGAATATGATTCCGCAGTCGGTGTGTATGTTGGCGGAGTATGCGTCTTCCATGTAGAAGTTCAGGCACTTGTGGTCATCTGTCAATCAAGTGTTATGTAGCGCTGCGGTCGCAATGTCTATCTAATCTATACGGCGCGTGTTAAATCTCAGCCGGGAGGAGATTCTTGGACGGGCGGTATCAACTGGCTAAGATTAACATTCGCTGTACATCGATGCTCGGCTTAGATACTTTATAAATACCGGAGATATTTGTACATTTGTAAGATAAAAATGAATTTTTGTATTTAATTTGGATTATATTATAATTATAAAATATTTATTAAATATATGTATTTATTTATAAATTTTTAGGAATTGAAAATTTTTTTCTATATTATTTATTTTGACATTCTAATTAATGCAATGTATATTACATTATATTAGGATTATAATGTGTATTACATAATATTAGGATTATAATATAATAACATGGAATTCATTAAAAAAGTGATTTTTGCATTGATTTGTATATAAATTCAAATACGTACTCCTGGACCATAATGCAATACGATAAAATCATTCAAGCGGAAAATACAAGTTTTCACAAATATGTATAAGTGGATGTCTTTTCTTTGATTAACTAAAATGTAAACGGTACTAAAAGCTAAATATATATATACTCATTACTGATTACCATCGAGTCTCGGATATTCTATAGTTAGTGAAACAGCGATCGTTAGCGTCACAATGTAAACCCTCAGTGACCACTGCACTGACCTCTACTGGTGGTCGTCGTCGTGGTAACGATGGCCCTGACTTGACCTCCGACCCTACGACCTCCTCGCGAGTCACTGTAGAACACCACAACAACGGCAGTGGAGTTAAGGTGTAGCGTAGCATTATGTAGACTGGCACCGCAGTAAGGCCCTGTTCAAATGTTCGATATAGATATCATATACACTGTATATTAGACAGTGTATATATAATAATAATAATAATAATAATATTTATTAGAAGAATTTTAATTTTATAATATTTTCTTCACATATTTTCTTAATATATCATATACATGTATATATACATGTATATATATATATATATATATATATATATATATATATATATATATATGGGTGACAACAAAAGATTTACATCTTAATTTAAGAAGTAAAAAGATATAAAATAATTCTAATTCTATTTATATTTATTATATTATTATAAACACAAAAACTTCTAATAAATGATTATTAATATTAATATTAAATATATATAAATATTTATATATGTAATTTAATCTAGATATAGTTTAAATAAAGATCTCTCTTTCACTATAAAAGTTTCTATTAAAAGGCTCTGTATATTACCCATTCGTTATCTTCCACATGTTATCTCCCAAAAAGGGGTGTGGCTAAAGTACATTCCATTAGTCACTTCCCATTATTTACCTCCCACAAAGGGGCGTGGCTAACCGTATCTGATCGCAGTCGACGTGTCCAGAGAGTCGTAGATTACGAAGCCGTCGTAGTCGCAGCTGTGCGTGCGGCGGGGAATGTTGAACTCTTTGAAGTGGAGCGTAAGAACCCCGTCGGAGTGGGGTTGACCTCTAATCACCCACTTGCAGTGTAGACCTAGGGCGCGTATGCGGGGTTACCGACAGCTATGGAGAACAATAGACGAGAACAATAAAGCTGCAATAATAGAGCTGTTAAGGGGTTATCCCACTACCAGTATTTCCGGAAAAAATGTCCGGAAATGTTTGCTAGAAAGTGATTTTCTAGCGAGTTAACTACAACTGTAGTGTGATACCCCTTTACTTTCCGGCAACTTGCCGGAAATATAGTCACTTTAAAGAGGGTATCCAACTACAACTTGCTACCCCACTACCCCCTTTACTATAGAGCTTTAACAATAGACGATATTGACGTTTTCTCAGATACTATATCTATGAAATTATAAATAAAACATGTTTTATTCTATAATTATCGTATTAGATTAATAATTAATTATTAGATATACATTCTATATTTTTAATCTATATTTTTATATACGCTTTAATATAAACAATAATATACATTATAATATATATACTTTAATATACATTATAATATATATTTTAATATATACTTTAATATATGCTTTAGTTTTAGTTTGAATGTTTACTTACTTACATTATATTGATACATTTAATTAATTTATATATATATATATGTAACAGACTAACATCTGGTTATATGGTTGTATAGGTATTTTTAAGTTTATATCATATATTTTTAATTTAGTTATTTTATTTATTTGTGTATTATGTAATAATTATAAATGTTTATTTCGCCCAGTGATTTTTGTGTTTTTAGTTAATGTTATTTAGATTATTATATATTTTTAATTGGTTATATTTTTGTTTTCATTTATGTAATAATTAAAAGTAGGAATGTTGATTTTATATATTGTGATTTTTGTGTTTTTTATTTAGTGTTTTTATTTAGTGTTATATAACCGTCGCGTGGAAATAATATAATCTGAACCATATTAAATTTAGTAATATTATTTCATTTCTGATTATACCTTGACACGTGGAGGTTTGTAAAACATATTATATTATATTTATTCCATATTGTAATTCTGTATATATGTTTTATAACAGATTTAGTGTATGGTTTTTTCTTGTTTTGATATATAAATAAAGAGTGAATATAACGTTCCCCTATCATAATTGAGTGGTGGTTTATTTATTTCAGTAAATTCGACCCTCATTATTACATATATATATATATATATATGTATATACTATTACATAATAGATTACACAAGATGTAAACCTGCATCGTAAAAGGAGATATCAGGATGACCCAGAGTGATTGACAGCACCAGAGGTCGCATGAAGGTCACCTCGGAATTCTCTAGTTCGGCGTGCGCTATGTCGTCATAGTAAAACGGACGATAACAGCCCGAAACCAGCGGCTCCCAATCTAGGTATTATATATATATATATATTATTAGTTAGTAGATTGAGAATTTTGTAAATGAAAAATATAATCTGTTAACGTCGAAGAGAAAAACAAGTATAAAAAAAAAATAAACAAAAAAACAATTAAATAAATAAATGTAGAATTAATGATAAACCTAAAACTAATATCAGTGTACATCTACAATATATTAAACGCATTGATACAAGTGGGACTACTTGCCACGTCAGATTGTTACCCTATCGTTGAACTCGAAGCAAACAAATTCACAACAATTACGATAAGAATAAATAATATTCTATTATCTTTTATTTACGTAGTTTATTTGGACTCGCTTTAAAATTAAAGGTAATTGTCTGGATGAGTTTTAGCTTCTACAAAAACCTGGATGCAAAGCCTAAATCTGATTATATTATAATCAGATTAAAGACAGTTATTACAAGAGTATCTTCGATAGTCAGATTACGTTTAAACTTTCGTAATACTTCACTAGAT
Organism: Osedax fenrisi; assembly: GCA_964019155.1. Lineage (NCBI taxonomy): Eukaryota > Metazoa > Annelida > Polychaeta > Sabellida > Siboglinidae > Osedax > Osedax fenrisi. The sequence goes on from OZ025242.1 coordinate 924,552, forward strand.
TACGAATGATTTGATGATCAGTGAATATATTCGCGCGTGAAACCGATGATATATTGCGTGAATAAGTCACTTCACTCGTGGGTACAACGCCGGGAACCACCATTATCACCCTAAAGGTAAGAGAACACGCGAATATCACATTCAGACAAAGTCGACAAACTAAAACGCATATCTTTAACTCAGGGTGTGTTTACTTAACTGTAAATAAAATGTTACGTACGAGAATCCGCGACGAATTTATAGTAGCAGATTTGAATCTACGAACAACTTTTCATTGTGTCATAGAAGTATGACGAAATGTACGACGATTTATCATCATGGTATGTATACGTATACGGCCTCATATTGTTAATTCAATAACGGAGTCCTATTAAAACGTGTTCGGCGATATTACATGTTGAAATAGGAGTAGGAATCATGTTTTAAAAATTGAAACAACCTAATAATAACCTATAATCGGTATTAAATGAATACTATTGATATACATTATAATAATAACTATATGGTAAGCCTGAATAAACTAGTAACTTCTGCATAACGATGTTACCATACGCTATATTGAATAGTATTAATGTAACCAATACAATTTAATCACTATATTTTGCAGGTGATAACAACAGAACATAGGCTATATTATTGTGAAGCCCCTTATGAGGGAAAAAGCACATTAATATTATAAACTAGAATCTGAAACAGACTGCTTCTAATAAATATTATTATTATTATTATTGATTGATTGTTAATTTATGTAAGCAAATATATAGTCGAAATATATAAAGTATAAATATTTGCCTACGATAACATACGCTATTGAAATAAACGAAGAATACGAAATTAAAAAATTAAATAAATTAAATATTTTACTGTTACCGTAAAATAAATAATATTATTACTATATAGATGTTTACACTAACATGATAACACTTTAACATAGTAAACAATACCTATAGAGAAGAAACTCGCATTAAACACAGTGTTGATATCGGAACTATTCATCGTGAATATTATCAGCACTTGGAAGGTATCCAACTGTAGACTAGAATTCGTAGAGTTCACGATTTCAAGGTCATGCATTAATCTCGATTTCTGAGAAAATCCGGAAAAAATCTACAAAATACGGTCGATATTAGGTGATTTATTCGTACATTTTATGACTTTTGTAATAGTTAAATATTGAGTAACCTAACATATTATATAGTAATTATTACTAAATATAGACTCGGCGACAACATTAGTAAAGAAGGACATGTTATATTGGAACCATTTTGAAGAGGTAACAGGTGAATGGTTACATTTGTTTTATTATAAAAAAGAGCATCTATAATGAATGATTATAATAATATTTATTATATATATATATATATATAATTATATGATATATAATGATAGAGTGAGAAAGATGCCCCCTCCTCTCCATCTCACTCCCCTCCCCTCCATTTCACTCACGCTCTCTAGTCCTCATTAACTGATAAATTACTCAGCATAACAATTTGTTTTTAATGTCGTCGTCCCATTAAAATGAACATCTACAGAGACGGCCGATTACTTTCTAAGCTCAGTTTACGACGCATGCGCGCACTTACCCGTAACCTCGCAGTAGTGTCCACCTGTACGATCCAGTTAACGGCGACCTTGCGCCGGTAGTCGACCTTGAAGCGCCACGCGTACGTCACGTTCGTAGAGTTACGCGAGTGTTCACCGCTGTTAGCCGAAGACACGCCCCCTTCACCGCCCCCGCCGTATACATTGTCCACGTAACCCGCGCCGAAGGAGGTCGTCTCGTCGTCTGCGGGCGGTCGGTGTGTAATATCTCACTTTGATAACGTTAATGTACGTATAATTAAACTGGCTGCGCGGCTCAGTGGCTAAGGCGTCAGACACACAAGTGGTAGGGCGTGAGTTCGAGCCTCGTCCGGACCGTTGATTAATTTTATAAAATGGGTTTTAAAATATTATTTAGAAGTGATCTTATATAATTGTGTATAAATAAATGATCGGCTCTCGTTAAAACCATGGATGCCTTAACACGAGAGCGGCTTCGAAAGGACACTAGAGCCATATATGGTTATAAGTGAAAACTTCATCTAAGTTCCTGGATGGAATTAAAGGACGCAACCAAAACAAACATAAAAATACAAATAATAATAACAATAACAATATATATATATAGACATATATAGAATCATGAATATTCAACAGTCAAAGTCTGATGAGTTAGCTAATCTAGATGTATTCATATAATTATTTATTATTTTATACTAAATAAACTGTATATATGTAATAGATATATTAAATATATATATATATATATGTATACAAGTCAGCTTTTAACAGCACATACATATCATAATGTATTATTTAGTAAATATTCAATACATATATATTATATAAAATGTCTTTAATAATGCCCATGAGTAAATAATAGGTTATAAAAAATAAATGCTATAAAATTAATAAATGCTATAACATTATCATAAAATGGTATATATCGTATAATGAAATAACGGAAAAACTATCACGTAGCCGGACTGTAGCCATCTTATATGAATATATATTAACTATAATATTCTAACTTTACAACAATAAGTATGCAACAACAACAACAACAACAACACAACTAGTAGCTCGAGGCAACCCCTCCCCCCCATCCGTCCACTAACCTATCGTCGCCGAGGTAGTGTATCTAAGCAGTATACGATGCTCTCCTGACCATAGTGCAACACCGCTAAGCCTTAACGCCACCTCGCTGACCGTAGAGGTCTGTACTGACCACGGGAACCTTTGACCGCAGTAAGTGGGCCGTAGTTCACCGGCGTCGATGGTCAGATTACCTCGCCCGCAGTACACGCCTGGAGGGGGTGAATAAGGGGCGGGTTAACTTTACACGCGAAACAGGGAGAATGGGTATAGTATAAAGATGGTGACATTGGCGATTGAGTGAGGGATATTAGTACATATAATAATCAATAATAATAATATAATTTATTGAATATAGAAAATAGATATTCAAAATGGCATAAAACAGGAGACAAAACTAAAATAAATAAATGTATTAACAGTATAGATTTACATATGCCATAGTTTGGCACGTATATGTTAATGATATATATCAGAAGACTGTTACAAAGATTATAGAAGTCATAGATAACTAGGGCACCTAACACGGGAGCCCTTTATACCGTTAACTCTGAGGTATTTATGAATCATTCATTATTTTATAAGACGAACATATGCATGAAATTTATGAAATTTAACATATATGTTAATATTTTGCACAAGAACATTTAATATATGTACACATATGTATACATGAATTGTACGCGCAAGCATGCGAAAAGTACGCGGAGCGTATTCGAGTCGTTAAATGCGATCGGTAAACCTACCAGTATCGGGGATGTTGAAATGTTCGAAGGAGAGGTGAATAGATCGACCGGCTTCCACTTGTATCGACCAATAGCAATCGCCGCCACCCGGGTTTCCCCCGGTGATGTCTATGGAACCGCATTCGGCCGTGAAGTAACGTCTAGTCCCGCAGCCCGAATCTCCGGTACCCAGTCCACATTCTACAGATGATGTATCGTATAGGTATTGATGTATGAGAATAATGATTTTTATAAAATTACACAATATTATTTAGGATATACGAATCGAGAGTTATACAATAGACAAAAAAGTGACGATAGAAATATTATATTATAGTTGTAATAATAATGAATTATCAGAAAACTTTAATACGAATATATATATATATATATATATATATATATATATACATACTTCAAAATTTAGTTAACATTTAACAACAAATTTACTACATCGCGTAAATTTAATAAAAAAAAATTATTTTGTAATATACATATATATTGGATAAAGGGATAATTGGTAACAATGTTTGTAATGATTGTTGAATATAGCTGATAATTAAACGTATACGGATATAATGTATATAGGTGACTAATATGACATATAACTTACAAACAATAGTGTGATACAGCTTATACTTATTTTAATTTAGGAGAATAGCTAAATAAGTCTGACAATATATACATGATATATGATCATTTATTTACTTATTATTAAAGCTATTGTGTTCATTCACGGTTTTCTATTTATTATTGTTTATTATTTATATTTCAATATCTAATTACACCTATAATTACCATGTGTTTTTGAAGTTATAATAAACTATTATTAAGCTATGGTATTAAGTGTGGCAGGTACATATCCATGGTATGTACCTGCCACATATATATTTAATATTATGGAAAGTCCTTACCCGCTATACACTGTTTAACCCAAACCACTTATTGTGATCATGGTCATCTATCTATTGTGACTTTAAAAATAAAGTTCAATGAATTAAGTTGTATGTGCTTTAAAATTATGAGAATAATATAAACACAACACTACATCAATTGTTAATGTTATTGTTGTTGTTATTTTGATGCAGTAATTTTATTCTATCTGTGAACTTAGATCAGGTTTTTTGTTTATTTTTTTTACTTATAACTAAATGGCTCTAATGTACATTCGAAGCAGCTATCATGTTAACTAGAGCTAATCGATTCTGTACGCACAATTAGATCATATCTAAATATTATTTTAAGGCCTATTTTATTGGACCGGACGGGGCTTGAGCCCGCGTCCTACTGCCTGAATATCTGACTCTGTATCCTGCTAATCTACTCACACAGTTATACATACATATATATATATATATCTCGCTAAATTCAGCTAAATTCTATACCTATCTGGCTTCACTCTCATTTATCATAAATCACTAATCTGATTATTATAATATATATAATAATGAAAGTTGAATACGAACTCTCCTGCCGATAGGATAACTTGAATCCCCCGCTGGCCGTTGTCGCGTCGCTAAGGAACACGACGAGCACCTGATTGGCCGATGACAGTATCGCATCCCTAACGTGACGTATCCAAGTTACGAGAATAACGCGCGCTACCGGCATGTGTACGGTTACGGTTACAGTGCATATCGTAGTGGTGGTAGTAGTAGTAGTAGTGGTGGTAGTAGTAGTAGTAGTAGTAGTAGTTGTAGTTGTAGTAGTAGTAGTAGTAGTAGTAGTAGTAGTAGTAGTAGTAGTAGTAGTAGTAGTAGTAGTAGTAGTGGTAGTGGTGGTAGTAGTAGTAGTAGTAGTAGTAGTAGTAGTAGTAGTAGTAGTGGTGGTAGTAGTAGTAGTAGTAGTAGTAGTGGTGGTGGTGGTAGTAGTAGTAGTAGTAGTAGTAGTAGTAGTAGTAGTAGTAGTAGTAGTAGTAGTAGTGGTGGTGGTGGTAGTAGTAGTAGTAGTAGTAGTAGTGGTGGTGGTGGTAGTAGTAGTAGTAGTAGTAGTAGTAGTAGTAGTAGTAGTAGTAGTAGTGGTGGTGGTGGTGGTAGTAGTAGTAGTAGTAGTAATAGTAGTGGTGGTGGTGGTAGTAGTAGTAGTAGTAGTAGTAGTAGTAATAGTAGTAGTAGTAGTAGTAGTAGTAGTAGTAGTTGTAGTAGTAGTAGTAGTAGTAGTAGTAGTAGTAGTAGTAGTAGTAGTAGTAGTAGTAGTAGTAGTAGTAGTAGTGGTAGTAGTAGTAGTAGTAGTAGTAGTAGTAGTAGTAGTAGTGGTGGTGGTGGTAGTAGTAGTAGTAGTAGTAGTAGTAGTAGTAGTAGTAGTAGTAGTAGTAGTAGTAGTAGTAGTAGTAGTAGTAGTAGTAGTAGTAGTAGTAGTAGTAGTAGTAGTAGTAGTTGTAGTAATAGTATTAGTAGTAGTAGTAGTAGTAGTAGTAGTAGTAGTAGTAGTAGTAGTAGTAGTAGTAGTAGTAGTAGTAGTAGTAGTGGTGGTGGTAGTAGTAGTAGTAGTAGTAGTAGTAGTAGTAGTAGTAGTAGTGGTAGTAGTAGTAGTAGTAGTAGTAGTAGTAGTAGTAGTAGTAGTAGTAGTAGTAGTAGTAGTAGTAGTAGTAGTAGTAGTAGTAGTAGTAGTAGTTGTAGTAGTAGTAGTAGTAGTAGTAGTAGTAGTAGTAGTAGTAGTAGTGGTGGTAGTGGTAGTATTGGTGGTAGTGCTTATGCGTGTGCGTGCGTTAGAGTCAATAAATAGATCAATATGAAATATGTTGTTATTAAATTTTGTTATAATGTTGTATATATAATTATATATATATATATATATATATATATATTTTATATATATATATATATAGTTAGGAGTGGACTGTTGAAGTTTGTACATTGTAATGTAACGAAATCCTTAAGTTAGGCACAGCTAAATGTAATCATCAATGATCGATGCCAACACCGTATCGGAATCGTATTAAAACAAAAGCACGAACATGAAAATCTACAAATTTAAACACTCGCTATCGAACAAAGCGATATCTGTTAGCGCGACATCTAAGGAACACGTATGTACCGCCTAAGCATACTTACATACATACATACATACATACATACACGTCATTCGTTAGGCGTGCGTAGACCACGGCTTTTTTTATTAATCGTAAACCCAATGTTAATTTTTGTACCATGTCGCTTTGGGTATCAATTCATATATATTTTTGTTTATTTATTTTTTTTGTTTACATAATAAACTATATATTATTATTATTATAATGGACATAAACATAACATACACTCATTAATTCGCACACACATACCTACACACAACTACACACACACACACACATACGCACACACACACAAATACGCACACACATACCTACACACATACCTACACACACACACACATACCTACACACACACACTCACACACACACGCATACACACGCACACACACACACACACACGCATACACACACACATACACACGCACACACACTCACACACACACGCATACACACGCATACACACACGCGCGCGAGCCTAACCGCGTATCGTTGACATGCAGTCGCCCACACCGGGGTCCGAACAGAACGGTGGCGTTGTCTGTGCTTCCGTCGTAGATCGTTAACCGGTCGAATATACACGCCTTCACTAGCTCTATGTTCAAACTCTCTATTCTAATGATAAATACATTATTTACTCCCACATTGTTTATCTTTATATATTAAATTAATAGACAGTAAAAACATGTATTGCATTATTTACGTTTAGTGCTTAGTTAATTTTAAAAATCGCGAACCTTTTGACCATAATCCTTATTATATGTAATACATTTAATTCATGTTTTACACTTTAATTATTAGAGTTATTATAGTATAGTATGTTTGTACTTATAGTTTATTTATATAAGTAGCAAATTAACTTAATATTTATTTAATATTTATTTTTTGGTTTTTTTGCCTAACTATAAATTATATACTATATAGCTATTCTATTATTTATATATATATATCTCTTTTAAATACATTTTTTACATATAAATATTATTTATTTACATACTATATTAAAAGGAACCTATATTACAAAATATAATAAGATTAAATATATAATAATTAATTATTATGTTAGAAATAAAATACATTATTATATTTTTTAAATCTATATAATTAATATGTTATGATATATGATATAATGGGTTATGATTTAATTGACTACTTTATTATTTATTCTTATCAAAATTATTTGTACCTCATATAAATTAAATGAATAATATTTACTTAAAATAAATATACATAATAATAATATATAAATTATATAATATAATTATTATATATTTTCATCACTGAAAAAACCCTAAAAAAACTACTAAAAAAAAATAAAAAATAGGAAAAAAAAACTGGAGACAAAAAAAAGGGTTTTCCAACAATGAATATAGTATATAATTTATAATATATAATACATTTAATATACTATTATACATCGGGTATATAAATATAGTAGAATAACTAAGTTAATCAGTGACTAACGTATTCACTAAGTTAGTCACTAATATAGTGACTTACTAACTTAGTAAGTTACCGAGTATATATCATGATAATGATAAATAATTGTTTAAAATATTAAACCTGAAATAATGAATTTGTGAATATTAAATAATATTTACAACTGTTTTCATAACATTCAAAACTAGTACAAATATGAGATATTTGTATATGCTATATATTTATATACGTATAACTATTACTTTTTATTAAAAATAGTAAATTAAACTTGATATTATTATAAATATAAATATAAACAAATAATAATTTTGAATATATATTAGTGGGTCTACCGTAGCGCCTCTACAGCGGATTACACTCATTGATTATCCAATTTTATTTATATCTAGGGAGAGTGGGAGACTTAAACCACTATTTACAAAACTTATAGGCTAAATCCGTCTGAGGATCTATTAATTGCACATATATGTAATTAGGTAATTGTATATACTAATTACATATCTGCGATTATTTTCAATTTAAATGTCACGCTTCGTTAACATAATTATCAAATTAATTATCAAACGATTATATTTATTTGTAAGTCACATTACCTAATTAACATTTGATTGATTATTATTTTTCACAATATTATAATAAATATTTAAAAAAATATATTATTTACATAATAATTACTTTTTTGTATATTACATGAATAAAAAGTGGAAAATAAATAAACTTATAATATAAAATAATTTATATATTCAATATAATATTGTATTTATTTAATATATTTTACTGTTTATTAATCTCGATGCGAAAAAAACTACGAATACACTATATATATTATATACATAAATAGGGTAAAGTAACCGAATACGGACACTCTCGGTATCTCAGAAACCATAATTTATACAAAAAAATGATTGATGAATAAAATATTCATAATTAATCAATAATAAACCTCTTCCCCTCCCAATACTAAAACTGATAAGTAACACTGTTGCAACCCCCCTTCATCAACTCATTTGCCATTAACTTTCTTCCGGCTCCGTCACTCCCGATTTCAAAAAAGCAGTCATCACCCCTATCCTTAAAAAGCCCCATCTTGATTCTCTGTCTCCCTCCAACTACTGACCCATCTCGAGATCTAACCTCTCAATCTAAGATCCTTGAACGTGTTATCTCCTCCCAACTTATCACATACCTTACAACCAATAAAATCCCCAACATCTTACAAAGCGCCTTTTCCCCAACAAATCTACTGAATCCGCCCTAACCCTCATTACCTCCAACCTACTCTCTGGCTTTAACAACAACCGTGGCACCATACTCGTCCTTCTCGACATGTTCTCCGCTTTCGACACCCTTGACCACAATATCCTCATACACAGACTCTCCGCTATCGGCATCACCGGCATTGCCCTTAACTGGTTCACCTCCTACATTACTAACCGCTCTTCCTCAGTCAGGATTAATAAACACTCTTCCCCCTCTCGCTCCATAACCATGGCGTCCCCCAAGGATCTGTCCTCGGCCCACTCCTCTTCAATATTTACCTCCTCCCCATGTTTGACATATTCACTGACTACCCCGACATCTCCTTCCATACTTACGCCTACGACCTTCAACTATATCTAAACTGTACAGACTCCCCTACTTATGCCCGTGACCGACTCTCCTCCTGTATCAAATCCATACACCAATGGCTTACCTCCAACTCCCTAAAACTTAACCCCACTAAAACGGAAGCTATTTTTCTCCACTTACCCCTACGGTGGAGGAGCGTAGACCCTAGGGTACGTACGCCGCAGGGCCTACGCTCCTCCACCCTCCCTGATCCACCCCCATCTCACTCGACAAAACATCACTCCCCTACTCTCAACACGTCCGAAACCTTGGCTTCCATCTTGATATCACCCTTTCCTTGACTCCCTACTATCTTATACATATGCACAAATCCATCCACTACCACCTACACTGCCTCCGCTTAATCCGACGCTCCATTCCCCTCCCCATCGCTATTACCATTGCCTCCTCCTACATCATCCCCCTATTCGACTATTGCAACTCCCTACTCTTTAACCTCCCTGAATACAAACTCATCAAACTACAACGACTCCAAAACGATGTAGTTCGCTGCGTCCATTTACTTCCCCGTCGTTCTTCTGACTCCATTACACCTCTCCTAAAACAACTACACTGGCTGCCAATCCCCTACTGCATAAAGTACAAAATCTCCCTGACCATCCACAAAGCTATTCACCACAACTCCCCTGACTACCTTGCATCCCTCCTACATCTACACATACCCATCACTCCACTCCAGACCCGTTCCTCCAACACCTTTATCCTTACCACCCCCCATCTACACAAACTACACTCTTCCAATATACGCTCTCTACCAAATTGCCATCTCTGCTCATTACCACTAGAACTCCCTACCCAATCACCTACGAACAAACATATCAACTCCCTCCTTTAAACGCCACCATAAGACTTATTACTTCTACCTTTCCTTCCCTCCCACTCAATAATTACCTCCCACGGACGCCGTCCGTCGGACGGCCGATTACTCACGCACTGATGTAGTCCATAAACCAACAAAAGTAAAAAGTAAAAAGTAATAATTAACATCCTATATAAATAGTCATATACAATTTTTTTTTATTTTTGAATTATTAAAAATATTACTGATATATCCAATACACTGATTTTTATTACGTTTTTAAATTTATGAAAAAAAAATTCAACTTAAAACCTTCTCAAGAATATGTAAATGTATCGATATAACACTATATTATGAAAAAATAAAGCATTCTAAATTATATATATATAATTTCTATATTTTTTATCAAATATTAATTAAGTTATAAGCATATATCTAGAGGTCATATACGTACTTAATACGGACACATTATATGTCTTAATACGGACACCCTATAGCCATTCAGCGCGCACCGTATGACCTATTCTGATTTTAATAAAAATCGCGTGTGTTATAATATTAATACATCCAATAAAGCTTAATCTAACATTTTTATTATATAGATACTTAAATTGTATTATTAATTAAAAACATAATAAAAATAAATAAATTATTAACTAATTAAATTAAAATAAATTGTTCATAACATTAATTATAAATAATGTAATTGTAATTTGTCTGATTGATTCATCAATAATATATAGTTTATCTAATTGTATATAGGGTGTCCGTATTATAACACAGGGTGTCCGTATTCGGACATGGGTACCGAATACGGACACCCCTGTTATATATGGAATTAAAAGATTAAATACAATTTTAAAATCACAATAATATCTATAATCATATACTATTAATACATTGTAATTTTTGAATACAAATAATGAGTCATCAAATGTTAAGATCATTTATTGTTAAAGTGTCCGTATTAGTTTATTTCCCCCTATATCAGCGATTTCGCCCGTTAGATATCTATGCAGTAGGTATACAATTATTAAGAAATAATAATAAACCACATAGTAGCGACACCTGTAGGTAGTAATGCATACCAACCGTCACCTGATCACCATTCCGTAATCATATCACGTGACCTCTCGTAATATCTCGTAATAGCTCGTACTATGTCACGTGATCTATCTCGTACTATGTCACGTGATCTATCTACGCGATATATACATGCATTGATTAAAATAGCATTTATATTGATATGATCGCGCGTTTAATATATATATAATATGTATATATATATATATATATATATATATATATATATATATCACGTGATATGATTACGGAATGGTGATCAGGTGACGGTTGGTATGCATTACTACCTACAGGTGTCGCTACTATGTGGTTTATTATTATTACTTATTATTACTTAAAAACCAAATTTAGATGTTGAAGTACTGAGTAATTATAGACCAGTATCTCAACTTCCATTACTTTCCAAAATTCTAGAAAAAATTTTAAACAAACAAATAATATCATATTTAAATACTTACGACTTACTAGACAGAAGACAAAATGCATTCCGCAAGAATCACAGTACAGAAACGACACTACTATCACTCTTTGACGACTTATACAAATCACTAGACAGCAACTTACCGATACAACTGATACTACTGGACTTATCTGCCGCTTTTGACACTATCGACTTTGACATTTTAATAGAAAGATCTATCGGTATAGGGAAGGTACTTATCAAATGGTTTTCAAATTTTATCCGAGGTCGGAGTTTTTCTATTAAAATAAACGAAACATTGTCACAACCTTATGCTATTAAATATGGAGTCCCACAGGGTTCCACTCTTTCTCCCATACTATTTTCCATTTATTTACTTCCACTCAACAAACTACTGACTAACTTCCCACACGTGAACTATAATCTTTACGCTGACGACATAGAATTACACGCCCAATTCATTCACTCAATTAACTTACAATCATGTTTAACCTCACTGCAAATTTGGCTTACAAAAAATAATTTATTACTAAATCCAACAAAAACTGAACTCATCAACTTTATAACCAATTCCACGATCAATACCACAGTTCCACTAATAAATATAAATAACATAAATATAATACCGACTGAAAATACAAAATACTTAGGTTTCCACTTTACTAACAAACTCGACTTTACTAAACATATCAGTAATATGAAACAAACTTCTTCCTTTCATATATATAATTTAAAAAAACTAAGACCATACTTAACCAAACAAACAGCGATAATTCTATCAAATTCACTGATAATGTCAAGATTTCTATACTGTAACTCTTTACTAGCCGGAGTAAATAAAACAGTTACTAACAATATTGACCGATTAGTAAATAGAACTACTAGAATTATTTTTAATCTAAAAAACACAGATTATACTACTAGCATTACGAACTTACGGAAATCACTAAACTGGCTACCTACAATTGACAACATCAATATTAAACTACTAACTATACTTTACAAAACTACAAAAACAACTCAACCTCATAATTTACATAAGTTACTTCACAAAAAAACCACTAACAGACAACTGAGACAAACATATAGACTTGACATACCGACTACACGACTACGAAATTACGGTAACAAACGATTTAGCTGGAGAGGTGCAACTCTCTGGAATAAACTTCCCCAATCCATACGCAAAGAAGATATGTCAATTACAACTTTCAAATATAAACTCAAGGAGCTATTTAAACGTTCCCCACTAAAATACCACTTATCTAACCCTCTTTGAAATGTAATCGTATTATTATATTATTATTATTATATTATTATATTTAAGAATGTTATTTTATTATATTATTTTTTACGGATTATCGTTAAATCATCCGGGAACCCACACCTGTAAACTGTTCGACAAACAGTAAAACACATTGTATAATTTTATATTAATATTTGTGTATAAATAAATACTATTACTACTACTACTACTACTTATTATTAATTATTACTTATTACTTATTACCTAACATATCCTATGTGTTATCAGGGAGGTTATCTCCCTGGTGTTATGTTATAGTGTTACACCTAATGGGCAGGTGCGATATCTTACGTAACGTTGATTAGGTGCTAACTAGAGATTACGAAATGCATGCCATATATGGTATACCATACCTAGGGGAGAGTAGGCACGAATACCGACACCCTAACAATACATCACCGTAACTTTATTATTTCTCAATTAAATATTTCCAAATTTTATTTATAAGTATTAAGCCGTATAAGGGTATTAAGTAGGTATAGGTATAGGTTATAGTACCTAATAGTTATTTTTAAATTTAATTTAGTTTGTTTAACAGGGGTGTCGATATTATGTGCAAGTAGGGTGAAAATGTACGAAAATGTATGTTGCTTAGGTAAAAGTTTATAAATTTGTACAAATTATGTAAAATACAAAATATTTTCGGTACTTTGTAAAATATAATTAGATCTATTAGATTTATATAATTTGGGAAATATTAGATTGTGTCATTTTTTTTATTATGATCAATACTATATAGAGAATGAGATGTTTTATATTTATGCTATATACAATATTGTAATAAAATGAGTATTATTGGAAATATTAGTAAATTCTATAATATTAGTCATATTTTATAAAATAAATAATAACTATAGTTATATATAGTTATTATTTATTTAATAACTTTGGTTATTATTTTTATTAAAACAAAAGATATGATCAACAATTTGGTAAAATGTAATTGCCTACATTTATTTTGTTATGAATTATAATTATTATTAACAATTTAATTGATTACAAGATATATATGCCCTTTAAATGTTTACCGCGGATTGGTTATGCAGTGGTTATATATAGTATATATAGTATATATATACTATATATAGTATATATATATATATATATATATATATATATAGTATACTATATATTATATAGTATACTATAAGTATACTATATATAGTATACTATAGAGATAGCGGTTACGGGCCTTACCTGATCAGTACGGTGAGGTTGGGAGGCGACGTTATCAGCCATGCGCAGTCGACGTCGCGAGGGTAATGGCGGGGGTACAGGGGGGAGGTTATCAACCCGTGTGTAGAGGTCAACGAGGTGGGGCCGCAATGTCGCCAAGGTCGGCCTTCCTGGGGTACTGGTGGTGGTGGGGGTGGTGGGGCGTAATATGTTGGGGTGGGGAATCGTATGGGGCGTGTAAGGATATGGCGCGCTATGGATGCGTTACACATACTATAGTATATATATATATAGGTATGTATATATACACCATTATATTTAGGCTAACATTTACCTAATATATATAACATAATATATACTATATAACATCATTAATAGTTAATTAAAGGGGTGCGGGGGGGGGGTGCAGTAAAGGTAAACCGGTTATTGGTTACGAGGTCAACGATAACAACAACATCCGCTACACAACGATAACAACAACATCCGCTACACAACGATAACAACAACATCCGCTACACATCGGTAAAAACAACATCCGCTACACAACGATAACAACAACATCCGCTACACAACGATAACAACAACATCCGCTACACATCGGTAGTAACGCGCATGCGCTAACGTTACGTAACACCGCTACTGTCACGTGATGCCACACACGATATAGGTCACGTGTTCTATTTAAAATTAGATAAGATTCCTGACATTTGTCAAATATACATTTTTATTTATTTACCTATAGATCTATTTATCTATAGATACATATATATATATATATATATATATATATATATATATATATATATATATATATATATATTGATATAGATATATATATATATATATATATATATATATATATATATAGTCATGTTGTTATCACTATCTATATATAAAAATAACGTTTTCACATCATAAGATACGGGATCGTATATTTGTATATTTGTATCCAGACAGGGTATACCTATTTACATTCACCCTGTCGGGCTAACTAACCGTGTACCAGTCTGGATACCTAATGTAGCGTGTGAACAGACTGACTATATACCTACACTGGCACACCTATCGTGTTCACACGCTAAATAATCTACCCAGATATTATGTTACTATAGTTATATAGGTCACGGTTAATGTAAGGTGTGAATATACATGTATTACACAGTCTGGATACCCACATCTTACGTGTGAAAACAGCCATAACCATATTAGACAATAATCATAAATAAAGTCTCTTATCTCATATCCTCTTATATTATCTCATCTTATCTCATATAATCTTATCTTCGAGCGTCGCTCGGTCCTACGCTCCGTCCTACGCTGGCTATAAAGTAATGACCTTGAAACTGACACCTCCTTCCGGCGTACAGCCGAGTACACTCGCACCGGATGTAGTCTTCTCCGCCGACGTACAGACACGTTCCGTTGTTCTGACACGGGGCCGAGTCACATGACTCGCTCTCTGTTAGTGTGATGGCGTGGTGATGTCACGTGTGAGCACATAACTAGAGAGAGAGAGAGACACGCATAGCTGTATGCGTGTGCGTGTGTATGCGCGCGCGCGTGTGTCTTATAATAATGTGATTTATAATAATGTTTATATTTTTATTTTGTTTGGGTTCCGAATACAACACACACACACACACATACATATATATATATATATATATTAAACAATTTCGGTACAATAAATAATCTTTAACCTTTAAACTATAGTTACTAAACTTTAAACCAAACCTAACACATATTCTATATTTCGAAAGACACGAAGTTTTTATTATAGTATACAATATATATTGTACACTATACATGTATAGTGCACTATGAGTTATACATTATACTGTAGTATATAGTATACTATTATTATTATTATTATTGTATTACTAATATAGTCATATACGCTGTGAACCGATTTCGATATAGAATATAATATATTTTAAAATTGTAAATTACTTTTTTACGTAATTTTTAATTTACTGATATTCTCAGATTTAAAATAGATAATCAATTTACTTAGGTATACTATACACCTGTATAATATATACCTGTATAATATATACCTGTATAATATACACCTATACAGTAAAGGTTACGTAATAGCTAAGCGCTTTGGTAATTATATATTATAATTATATATTATTTATAATTACAATGTATATATATATATATATATATATCATAGCTATTGAATTTAATTTGAGATAAATTGTGTTCACAAATATGTTAAAACCTTATGTTAATATAATATCAAAAACCTTTAGTTCAAATAAGTTACAAAACCCTTTAGTTAATATTATTCAAAACCCTTTAGTTCTTTATATGGTAAAACCGTTCATGTTTCACTAAAGCTTTTACTAAAGGTTCGAAAACCCTTCACTCACAGGACCACTTACTAAAGGTTTATTCAGCGAAAACTAAAGGGTTATTTGAAAAGTGTTATAACATATATTTAATAAAATATATTCAAACCTATAGGATTTATTCGACAAATGTTGAAATATATACTATTGTCTATATATAGAGTCACTCTATAGAGTTCCTATAGTCACTAGTCTAGTACTATATATAGTGTACACGATACATTATACACTATACATGTATATACGTATCAACAATGATATTAAATACTATTGAATATCAGTATGCCCATAGATAATAATGCAGACGTATCATTACTAACATAAATACCGAGTTTATCTTTATAAACTATAGAGTACGGTAGATTTGTATAATTTAATTGCTATTTTAAACTATTTTTGTACTATATATTTATAGTAACAAACAGTATATATATATATATATATATATGTAAAGATTAACCACTGAATATTGTATAATATAACTACAGTATCACTACCAGTATTGCTATAGTATCACCATCACGATTACTACTATAGTAGTAATGTATACATTATCACCACCTCCACTACTACTATAGTATCAACTCGACCAACAATACTACTACAGTATCACCCCCACCACCCCCATTATAGTATCACCACCCCACCGTTACAACTACTACTACTACTAATACTATAGTAGTACGGACGTTCGCAGATGAAGCCCTGGATATCGTTGCCGTCGTTCACGTCGCACTTAGTGTCCAGCCACTGGTAGCGGTCAAGCACCGGCTTCCTAATTGACCAGTACTTGTAGTTAGTGACCACGGCGCAGTGTTCCGCTCCGTTGGCGTTGTCCGGTTGACCTGTAAGGGGGCGGGGTCACGAGGGGGCGGGGTCACGAGGAGGGGGCGGGGCGTCGTTATCTAATGTTTTATATATAGTATATATTTTATAATATATATATATATATAATAGTATACTATTACGTGTTGTTATCTACTAGTATCTACTGTTATCTACTGTTATCTACTGTTATCTACTGTTATCTACTGTTACGCGCTGTTATATAATGTTAGCTGGGTTGTTCGAATGTACATACATATTTTTTGAAATCCTATTTTTTATAAAATCGCCGATAAAATCAATATTTATCCGTAACGTTCAATGTATTTATAACAATAGATGTTTATCTATATTCAGTTATCTATTGTTTATATTATCGCTCTCCTTAAGTAAACATCGTGATACTAATTAGACCACGCTCGAATACCAATGTCCTATAGGACATAGCCTATATATATATGACATTTTAAATCGTGGTAATTTATTCTATTTTGTTATTCGTTTTCTACTTAATTTTGTTTTTTATTTTTTATCATCTAACGGCGCCTATAATCACCATGCGTTTTTGAAGTCATAATAAACTATTATTATTGTTATTGTTATCATATATCTGTTCATCATGTCATGTTGGGTATACCTATAGTAACGATGACATACACACAGTAACGATGTCCTACCTATATAGGTGTGTCTATATGACCTATATATGACCTCTACACGTGGTAACACCAGCGATACTGCAGTACAAGTATAATAATAGGGTCGGATGTCTTTTTACCGGCGGAACGAGATGTCCAATCGCTACATCGGTTTGTTATAGAGCTATCGAGTTAGATATTAGTTTTAGGTACACGTGTACCGATGTATGAGTCATAGTTGTGTTGACATATGGAATATATATATATATATATATATATATATATATATATATATAATCTAAAGTATAAAGTATACATATTTGCTAACGATAACATACGTTATAGAAATAAACAAAGAATAATACGAAATTAAAAAATGAAAGACATTAAAATGTTTTACAGTTACCGTAACAAGTAACTATTGTAATGAAAATGTGAATATTGTCCAAGGTACTAAGGGTATTTACCCTGCTACTAAGGGTATTTACCCTGTTACTATAGATATATCTTATTACTATAGCAATATATTGCTCTGCTATGAATATGAAATTGCTGTTTCGTATAATATTTCGCTTTTCAATGATTTTTAAAATATTTGCGTAGACGAAATTAAAATTATATTTGCTTTCGAATACAGAAATATTCTATAATATATTATATATTTGTATTGATATACGATATATAATAAACGATATCACTATATACTAAATACCATAAATAGTATTAGTATTATAGTATTATATATATATATATATATATATATATATATATATATTATATACCGTATACGGTTATATATATATATATATATATATATATATATATATATATATATATATATATATATACTATAGTATACTACAACTAACTATAGTACAGTAACATCATGGTACTATAACATTCACGGTAACTGTACACGTTTTCATTATTAATCTTTTTAATTTCGTATTATTGTTTATTTAGTTCTATAACGTACGAGATCATTAGCAAATATGCATATTTTATACCTTAGACGGCTTTAGACTATAGTCTATATGTATTTCGATTATATATTTGCATAAGTAAATAAATCAACCAATCACGACACGGTAGCTAATATTAGGTAGGCGTGTCTCTACGGTATTCTATAGACTACCTTATAAGGTGATTATCTCCCAAGGTACCTCTATTACCCTCGTGGGTTATATTAGCAATATCGCATCAACTTAAAGTAATAGTCTATATCGTTAGATAACATACACACATACACACGCACATACACACATACACGTATTATTATTTATTATTATTAAATAGTTTATTGACGCCTAAACATCATATGTTTATAGGCGTCATATAAGACAATAATAATGAAGGTAATAACATTTGGAAATAAATAAATATAAGAACAATAACAAGAACAATATATATATATATATATAAAAGAACGAGAAAAATATTAAATAATGCAGTTATAAAGAAAAAAAATAGTTATATACTTTAAATAAATGTGCAGATTCAGTTGAGCTGATGTGAGCTGGCAATGAATTCTACTCTAACATTTCTGAGTTACGACTTCAAATGCCGATTCGGCGTATACTGTCGTAATGATCGGTTGATGGAGCGTCATATTTGCACATCTATACACATCTGCACAAACACATACACACACATATACACACATATACACACATAACCACACACCCACACACACACACACACATACACACACATACAAACACATATACACATACACACACATACACGCACATTGTGATCATTGATTGTTATCTATCCATTGTTAAATTACCTACGATTATATATAAATAGACTTTTACAATACATTAATATATATATATATATATATATATATATATATGGTTATACATTGATACATCAATAATACTTAAATATATTTTATAATTATTTCAAATAAAGCATATTACACTACTGCAATTGTTTTCTTTCGCAGTAATATTCACATAAATAATGACGCATACACTAGTAGTGAGTCACTACCTCGAAAGACAAACATCTCGATGATTCACCAACAGTTTGCTTACCACATTCGCGCGAATAGTAGCTAATATAGAACGCGTTCGATCTATACACGTCGAGATTATTATTCGCGCGAAGTATGGCCTCAGATAATTGTTTCCTACCTATATGTATACCTAATCCGTAGCGAAGTCTACAGTGTAGACTCTACACCACACTACCGAGCAGGGACCAGTTATTCTGAGGAAACAAAATGCCTAGAACAATACTTAACTATCTCCGCGTTGTTAAATATCGTATAGAACGTTCTCCTTTAGATATTGCTGTTACGGTTACTAGTGTCGTGACGTCACCAAAAGTGACGCATTCGATATGACGTAACACGTGAGTGGGGGTGGGGCAGGTAACCGGTTATCCACTGAGACCATTGTCCGGTCATCGGTAAGGACATCACTGACCCGTCGGCCCATTTCCAATGTCCTTCTGAGAGTGGATGTAGTTTGGGAATCACGATAGAGATAGGTAGTGCAAGGTAGGTAGGAAGGTAGGTAGTGAAAGGTAGGTAGGTAGGTAGGTAGGTAGGTAGGTAGGTAGGTAGGTAGGTAGGTAGGTAGGTAGGTAGGTAGGTAGGTATACCTCACTATAGTGCGTAATAGAGATAGATATATGTACGTAGGTGTTTATATAAAAAGTAATATATATAGTGAGACAGATAGGGATAGCAAGGTAACTAGGATATAGAGAGAGTAAGAGAGATATTGAATGTGAGAGAGAGAGTAAGAGAGATATGGAATGAGAGAGAGAGAGTAAGAGAGATATGGAATGAGAGATAGAGTAATAGAGATAGAATGAGAGAGAGTAAGAGATATATTGAATGTGAGAGAGAGAGTAAGAGAGATATGGAATGAGAGATAGAGTAATAGAGATAGAATGAGAGAGAGAGTAAGAGAGATATGGAATGAGAGATAGAGTAATAGAGATAGAATGAGAGAGAGTAAGATATATATTGAATGTGAGAGAGAGAGTAAGAGAGATATGGAATGAGAGAGAGAGAGTAAGAGAGATATGGAATGAGAGATAGAGTAAGAGAGATATGGGATAAGATAGAGAGAGAGAGTAAGAGGTAGAGAAAGAGATACATAGGTTATTGTTATTGTTATTGTTATTTTTATTTGGTGAAGTCCTTTCATCCCATCCAGGAACTTAGATGAAGTTTTCACTTATAACCATATGGCACTAATGTCCCTTCGAAGCCGCTCTCATGTTAAGGCATCCATGGTTTTAACGAGAGCCGATCATTTATTTATACACAATTATATAAGATCACTTCTAAATAATATTTTAAGACCCATTTTATAAAATTAATTAATGGTCCGGACGAGGGTCGAACTCGTGTCCTACTGCTTGTGTGTCTGACGCCTTAGCCACTGAGCCACACAGGCAGTTAAGTTAAGGTAGATAGAAATATATACGTAGTGATGTATCAAGATACGCTTGTATATAAGGAGAGGACAATATACGGGAAGTTAGGTAACGATAGCGAGAGATATAGAGAGGGATCAATAGAGAGGGATCAATAGAGAGATATGGAGATATAGTGAGATGGATAGAGATGAGGCTGGGAGATAAATACAGGTATTGAGAGTAAACAGAAGAATATATATATATATGTACACACGAGAGAAACACCCGCACACACATACAGAGAGCTAACAATAGTGTTATTGTTCTAACCCTGCTCTCGGTCAGATGCCCCAATGAAGGCGCTCAGAGTCCGCTTACGTAATACGTGTGATGCGATGAAGTCCTGTCGGTAGTGATGTGTGTAGTGGTGTGTGTAGGGGTGTGTGTAGGGGTGTGTGTAGTGGTGTGTGTAGTGGTATGTGTAGTGGTGTGTGTAGGGGTGTGTGTAGGGGTGTGTGTAGGGGTGTGTGTAGTGGTGTGTGTAGTGGTGTGTGTAGTGGTGTGTGTAGTAGTATGTGTAGTGGTATGTGTAGCGGTGTGTGTAGTGGTGTGTGTAATGGTGTGTGTAGTGGTGTGTGTAGTGGTATGTGTAGTGGTGTGTGTAGTGGTGTGTGTAGTGGTGTGTGTAGTGGTGTGTGTAGTGGTATGTGTAGTGGTGTGTGTAGTGGGGTGTGTAATTGTGTCGGTAGTGGTGTGTGTAGTGGTGTGTGTAGTGGTATGTGTAGTGGTGTCGGTAGGGATGTGTGTAGTGGTGTGTGTAGTGGTATGTGTAGTGGTATGTGTAGTGGTGTGTGTAGTGGTGTGTTTAGTGGTGTGTATAGTGGTGTGTGTAGTGGTGTGTGTAGTGGTGTGTGTAGTGGTGTCGGTAGTGGTGTGTGTAGTAGTGTGTGTAGTGGTGTGTGTAGGGGTGTGTGTAGTGGTGTGTGTAGTGGTGTGTGTAGTGGTGTGTGTAGTGGTATGTGTAGTGGTGTGTGTAGTGGTATGTGTAGTGGTATGTGTAGTGGTATGTGTAGTGGTGTGTGTAGTGGTGTGTGTAGTGGTGTGTGTAGTGGTGTGTGTAGTGGTGTGTGTAGTGGTATGTGTAGTGGTGTGTAGTGTTGTGTGTAGTGGTGTGTGTAGTGATGTGTGTAGTGGTGTGTGTAGTGGTGTGTGTAGTGGTATGTGTAGTGGTGTCGGTAGTGGTGTGTGTAGTGGTGTGTGTAGTGGTGTGTGTAGTGGTATGTGTAGTGGTGTCGGTAGTGGTGTGTGTAGTGGTGTGTGTAGTTTTGAATATTCATAATATTTATTGTAATATAGTTCCAATTTATACAGGACATTTGAAAGATCTACCTCTACATAATTGTTTTGTTATATATAGTTTTCCTATATGTTTTTAGTCGAATGACTCTAGTAGACATAATAGAGTGAAGAGCATTAATAGGATATAAGAGGTTATAGGGGTAAATTAATTAGTGCGTAAGAATAATTTATGAGTGAGGCATAGAAGTTTAAATAGGCAACGATTTTTAAAAGTTAACCATTTAAGTGAGTAAAGAAGTGAAGATACAGACATAGTATAATCAGAATAAGATAAATTAAACGTAAGTATAGTAGAAAAACGAATAAATCGATCAATTTTAGATATTGATATAGAAGGTAGAGAGCAGAGGAGAGAGTTACAGTAGTCAAGACGAGAACAAATATGATAGTTAATAAGATAGAACAAGCTTTTGTAGTTATACATTTCTAATACAACGATTTTATATATATGTAAATTATCTAATTTACATAGATTAGATATATGCCTGTCATAATTAATATTAGTGTCAAAAATAAAGCCGAGATTTTTAATGAAAGGTTTATGTTGAATTAAAGAATTATTTACAGACAGAGGAGGAAATGTTGATTTGAAAATGAGAAATATTTATGAGTTCAGTCTTAGTTTCATTTAACATAAGAAAATTTGTTATAACAAATGGTATACTATAGTTGCCAACATTTAATATGACTAAGGCACTTTAAAATAATTGAATTAGAGTCAGGGCTGTAATTAATAGGTAGTTGTATATAAAGCTGAATGTCATCAGCATAAATATGATAATATATGTCAGAAAAGGATTGAATTCATTTAGATAGTGGAAGAATATATAGAGTGAAAAGTAAAGGACCAAGCACCGATCCCTGTGGTACTCCACAAGTAACGGGTATAGGTGAAGTGAGCGATTCACCAATTTGTACAGAGGAAGAACGATTAGAAAGATAAGATTTAAACCAAAGTAGGGGAGAATCAGATATACCTAAATCATATAGCCTAAGTATATCATGATTTATAGTATCGAAAGCAGATGACAGGTCTAAAAGAACCATCTGTATGGAGTGGTCATCAAGAGTAGTAAGTAAGTCATTTAGAATAGATGTTAGTGCAGTTTCAGTTGAATGGTGTTCGGGAATGCAGTCTGATAAAGGTCTAGGCTATCATTGACAGAAAGATAATTACAAATTTACTTAGAAACAATTCTTTCGAGAATCTTACTCATAATAGAAAGTTGAGAAATTGGTCTAAAATTAGTTAACACTGATGTATCAAGATTATTCTTTTTAAGGATAGGTTTTATATAAGATCGTTTAAAAGATGCCGGAAATGTGAGTAGTGGTGTGTAGTGTTGTGTGTAGTGGTGTGTGTAGTGGTATGTATAGTGGTATGTAGTGGTGTATGTAGTTATATTTGTAGTGTTGTGTGTAGTGGTATGAGTGTGTATATAATAATGTATACACATATAATAATATCAATATATGGTAATAGCGCAGATTAACGATAAAACATAGTTTATAGGATCTTTAGATTATATATATATATATATATATATATATAGATACAGATTAATGTATATATATATATATATATATATATATATATATATATATATATATATATATATATATATATATATATATATATATATATATATAAACCTTTCTATTATTATATAAACCTTTCTATTATTATTATTATTATATATATATATATCAATTTAAGTATGCAAATATCTAATTACTAGATATATACAATGCATGAGCTGACAATTAACAGTACACACATAGGTGCGTGGACACGTACTACACGCGCATACACGGGAGTGAATCAACACGTGTCGCTAATGAGTCATTGTCAGCGATGATTCAGCGTTAGTGAATGAGTCAGCGTTAGTAATGACTCACGTGTCAGCTGATATCACCGCTAGATACGTGGTTATATGACGAGTAAGTGAATTGATAATTCGAATCTGTAATATTAATATTATGTATTATAATTAGTATACGAATACACGTTTATTTATATACATGTTTATATATTATATATATATATATTATATATAAATATATATATATATATATATATATATATATATAAATATATATATAAATAAGTATCTAAAATTTAATATTGTCATTATTTGTTCTTCTTTAGGATATTTATTGAGGCTACACGCGCGAATTCTCTATTTTCGAAATATAATCGCGATTTTAATAGTTTAAATATATTCGCTGTTTGCGCGAATATTCGGTGTTCGCGGCGCCATCTTTTCGCCGCGATTATTCCCCTTATTAGAGAGAGAGGTCAACAACAACACCACTTAATCACGTGCTCGCGTTGTTTACCTGTTCGTGGCGGTCGTTGATGCTGACCAATTGACCCCTATGTTGTCCGGAGCAGATCGCAGCAGCTCCGTCCGAAGTGATACCGGGACTGCTGAAGTACTTGTACCGATGTCCTTCGTAGTCTGACCAATCATCGTTCCATACGTACTTCGCTAGTAGAAGTATAGGTGGCAGTAGTAGTAGTCGTATTAGTAGTAGTAGTAGTAGTAGTAGTAGTAGTAGTAGTCAGGTAGTAGTAGTAGTCGTATTAGTAGTAGTAGTAGTAGTAGTAGTAGTCAGGTAGTAGTAGTAGTAGTAGTAGTAGTAGTAGTAGTGGTAGTAGTAGTAGTAGTAGTAGTAGTAGTAGTAGTAGTGGTAGTAGTAGTAGTAGTAGTAGTAGTAGTAGTAGAATTAGTAGTAATAGTATACTATAGGAGTAGTAGAAGTAGTAGTAGTAGTAGTAGAAGTAGTAGTAGTAGTAGTAGTAGTAGTAGTAATAGTAGTATTAGTAGTAGTAGTAGTAGTAGTATAAGTAGTAGTAGTAGTAGTAGTAGTAGTAGTAATAGTAATAGTAATAGTACTAGTAATAGTAGTAGTAGTAGTAGTAGTAGTAGTATACTACCACTATAGTGGTAGTGCACTACAACATGGTGTATACTTCTATTGTAGTGGTAATAGTATACTACTACAGTAGTAGTATACTATAGTAGTAGTATATATATGTATTACTATAGTTGATGTTTGCATTAATGCCACTACTTAACATTACGGCGAGCGCTAAGGATGAGTCCTAAGATACTCGCAGGGGACAATGCTACGTTGCTAACGGTTACACTGCACATAGTAGTCATAGCAACAGTTGGCGTACTGGTCGCACGCCTGGTTACAGTAACACATGCGTCCCGGGAAGTAGGTCTCGGTACACCTGTCAACGCAGGAGGCGACCGTAACGGCGGTCGTAGTGTGTTGACCGTCGGTCGTAGTGTGTTGACCGTCGATCGTAGTGTGTTGACCGTCGATCACGGAGTCGGTACCTGCGTAGTGCTACGTATTACGTCGTACGCGTGTGTATAAATAAATAATCGGCTCTAGTTAAAACCATGGATGTCTTAACATGAGAGCGGTTTCGAAGGGATATTAGAGCCATATGATTATAAGTGAAAACTTCATCTAAGTTCTGGATGCATCCCCGTGGGATGAAAGGACTCCACCAAATAAAATAACAATAAAAATAACAATAACACTATATATATACATATATGATATTGATTATTACTATCATATGCCACACATAAAGGTAATTACCTATTAATTACTTACACCATAAGTCCATTACAACATGTTATAACATTTTGCAACATATACATATTTCATAGTTAATACATATTAATTATATTTTGATAATTTACTATAACACACAATTACTGAGAGAATTAACACAATTAACCATGTGCAATGCACATTGTGAATCCCAAAAGGCACACATATTAAAACAATATAATTGTAATCAATACAATAATATAACTAATATTATAAATTAATTTATTATTTGATAACAAAAATACTAATTTAAACATTACTTCAAGTATAAATAGTATAAATATATTAATATAAATGTCTTATGTTCTGTTTTATTTATTCCATAGGATAGTGTACTCTATAAGTATACTATAATATATGTATACTATAATATATAGATAGATTATAATAGATAGATTATACAAATTACAAGCCATTTTACAGTCTCTCTTATTACAGTTAGTGGTGTATAAGTTCCCTTCTCCCCTTCCTCACGATATCATGCTTACAGTTTTGTGCAACCATTCGGCTATTCCAATCCCCATAATTCCCGTCGAATTACTCGATGTTTTGTATAAATCAATAAGTATTGATTATACATCAATAAGTATCGAGTATAATCATAATCAATTATAATCATGCCCATCTACTAAAAGGTCACCTTCTTTATTTGATGCTTACTTTATGATTTTGAAAGAATATCACCTCACTTAGGTACACCTTATATCCTTATATGGTATTATTGATTCGCAGTTCAGTTCGCAAATATTCCGATCTGATTAATGAGGTCAAGGCCACTGCCAGTTGACCTAATTAAGCAACCGAGTGTCGTACACGTGCAGCTGTATAATGCGACATAATAATTAAATTACTATCCGATACATCATTATATCGAGTTACCCTAACGTAACACTCCAGGTGTACGTGAAACGTGGCACCCCCTAGCGGCAGGTGTACGTGAAACGTGGCACCCCCTAGCGGCAGGTGTCGCGAGTAACTCCATCTTCTCGAGAGACTTCATCTTCTCGAGAGAGACTTCATCTTCTCGAGAGACTTCATCTTCTCGAGAGAGACTTCATTAAATCACTTAGGCATGGATACCACGTCGTTATAGCAAGTATGGTGTTCGTGTAGTGTGTCGTGTAGACTACATGTAGTGATGATCCTTAAGGATGTACACTGTACGTTAATGCCGAGGCCACATTCGCGCGAATATTAGT
>OZ025242.1:959693-969693 GCA_964019155.1 Osedax fenrisi
GATCAGCTGTGAGAACGATATATTGGCAACCATGCGAGGATCACTCAAGTGTCACCTTAAAGATAAAATCACTCAGGATACTATCAGCCTCAGAACGTGTTGAGAAAAGAGTACTGTGTATCGCTCACAAGGCCCTAACTACTCATCAGCCCGAATATATACGATCTTCACTCCAATTGATACAACCTCTTAGAACTACAAGAATTACTGAGGATGTCTTACGATTTGAAGTAGGCGTCCCCAATCTAACACGTACGACAAAGCGTGATTTTTCGTATGCTCTTCCTCGACTATGGAATAATATTCCTCGTTCT
The DNA here is from genome assembly GCA_964019155.1 of Osedax fenrisi. Classification (NCBI taxonomy): domain Eukaryota; kingdom Metazoa; phylum Annelida; class Polychaeta; order Sabellida; family Siboglinidae; genus Osedax; species Osedax fenrisi. The sequence goes on from OZ025242.1 coordinate 960,008, forward strand.
ATACGAGACATTGTAAATTTGTCAACGTTTAAACGTAACCTTGTAGAATATTTATTAAATCGTTAATTAATAATTCAACCTACTTTTATATTTAAATTAGTGTTATACCTATATCTCCTTATTGTTAGTTTGTATTATTTAATTTGTCTTTTTTTTTTTTTATTAACACAACACTTAACAGAGCAAACCTCTTGCTATACAATTGAGTGTCTAAATAAACCATTTTGATTTGATTTGATTTGATTAGTAGCAGTAGCAGTAGTAGTAGTAGTAGTTATAGTAGTAGTAGTAGTAGTAGTAGTAGTAACCTTGAAACCTAACATTGTAACCTAATGGTTTAGATACTGCCATTCAACTTCTTAGTAGAGTTTCCGGACGTGTTTTCAAAAAAATAAAAAAAATAATTTGTAATAGTGTTAAATAGATGCGTTTTTAACCTACTTTTAAAGATGGGGTCGAAGATATTGCTCTTATTTCATATGGTAGACTATTCCATAGTTTAGGGGAAGCTAATGAAAAGCAGTTTCCTGTTTTCTTGTGAGGCTACGGGAGTTTTGAATGAATAAATTGTATTTGTGTATGGTACGTTGTGGTTTGGAGGGATTATTTTCATTTAGTAAGTCGGTCAGATAGTCGGGGTTATTATAATATGTGGCATGGTGAATCATAAGTAATATTTTATATTGTATACGTTGTGTGATAGGGAGCCAGTGAAGTGATTTTACGTACGGGGGTAATGTGGGTTCTAGAGTATTTGGGAATGCCATATATAGTACGTGCAGCTGAATAAAGTAGTCTATTGAGTGGTATTATTGTGTTTTTATTAGATTTATGTAGAATGGAATTACAATAGTCGAGGCGAGGAAGTATTAGGGCTGTTATGAGAGTTTTAGCAATATCTCCTATAACCTCGAGGTTATAGGATGTCTTGGTTTTAGCAAGTTCTGTCGTTATTGAGGGTCTTATTAGTCGTATTGTATGTAGTGTGCGGTTCACAGATTTGGATATTTCAGTAGTATGTTAGTTTGTTGTCTATTATTATTCCGAGATTTTTAGCGTAAGGAGAGATTTTTATGTTGTGGTTATTGATGTGGATGGGTGGTATTTAGGGTAGGGTATGCGATGTATTGATCAGTATTGCAGTAGTTTTTTCACTATTTAGTGCTAATGAGTTTACTGCTAGCCAGTATCTTATCTCTTCTAGGCATTTATTTAGTGTGGATACGTTTAAGGAGGGGTCCGGTAAGTTGCAGTAAATTTGTATATCGTCAGCATATACATGGAAGTTGATGTCTGGGTATTTATCAAAAATATCTAGTAGGGGAGATACATATATATTAAAAAGGATGGGGGCGAGAACGGATCCTTGTGGAACTCCGTTTGATATTAGTCGTGGTTTAGTTAAATGTGATTCAATTCTAATTGAGTAAGAACGGCTATCGAGGTAGGAGATGAACCATTATAATGCTGTACTGGAAAAACCAATGCACTGCAGTCGACGGATCATAATATTATGATCTATAGTATCGAATGCAGCTGTAAGGTCCAAAAGAACAATGATGAAGCAGTATTTAGTGGGATATAGTAGGATGTTATTTAGTATATGGGTTAGTGCAGTTTCCGTATTTTTGTTGTTAGTATAGGCACTTTGGAATTTATTTAGTATATTGTTGTTGATAAGGTAGTTATTTAATTGTGCTGCTATAACTCTTTCAAGTGTTTTAGAGATAAAGGAGAGGTTTGATGTTGGACGGTAGTTTGAGAGATCTGATTTATCTCTGGAGGAATTTTTTATTATGGGAGTAATGTGTGCCAATTTCATGTAGGGTGTAACAACACCAGTTAAGAGGGAATTCTCAATTATACTTTTATTGAATGGGGAGAGAAAGGAGGAAAGTTTATGTAATAATAGTGTAGGGATAGGGTCTAACATGCATGATGATTTGACGGCTAATAGAAGTTTATCAATGCAGGCCGTAGAAGGGGTATAGAATGAGTTAAGTGAATATGTTGGTAATATTAGTGGTGGTAGTATGGGTTTGGGTAGGCAGTTAATGATTCTATGTATCTTGTTATTGAAGTAATTATCAAAGTTGGTTGCGTTCATAGATGGAATACAGTCAGGAAGTATGCGAGGAGTTGTACGCCTAAGCAGGGAATTTGAAATTGTGAATAATTTCTTGTAATTATTTCCAGCGGATATTATGGTGTCAGTATAGTAATCATGTTTAGCCTTCTTTATCATGCATCTATAAGTATATGATATTTGTTTAAAAGAGTTAAGGTGTTCTTGAGTGTTTTACTTTCTCCATATCTTTTCGACGGCTCTAAGCTGACGTTTAATCAAATTTAGCATGGGATTAAACCATTTAATATTGTGACGTTGTTTTATTGATTTAGTTTTAATGGGAGCTAGGATGTTGAGTGTATTAATTAAGGTTAAGTCGATGGAGGATATATTTATTGGATCAAGTATAATTGAGTTATTGGAGAGGAAGTATTTTTTAAATGCCGGCAGGTCAGTATTATGAATTTTCCTGAATGTAATGATTTTCGATTGTCGTTTAGGTTTAGGTGCCTGAAGAAAGAATGTAACAATGTGATGATCTGTGATTACATTTTAACGGATGTATTCGATATAATGTTGGAAGTATTATGGGATAATATGAGGTATAGTATGTTACCAGAAGAATGAGTAGGTGAGGTAATATGTTGAACACAGTTGTGGGAATTAATTATTTGGTTTAAGAGTTTTGCATAGGTGGAGGTGAGAGAAATTGGTATATTAAAGTCACCTAGAAGTATAGTGCGACTAGATAAAGAGGATAATAGATTATCAATTTCTTCTAGAAAGCATGGAATTGAGTTTTTTGGAGGTCTATATATGGTTATAAGCGTGAAGGGTAGTGAATTCACGGGCTGGAAGGTGCATTTAAATGCCTAAGAGTATTCAAGTGATAGATCTGTACTGTTAACTAGCTTAATAGTTTTTTTGTATAGATCACCGGTGCCTCCCCCATAGTGGGGACCAGGTCGAGGAAGATGAATTAGACTGAGAGATTTAGTATTTAGACTGGATATTACGGGTGTGTCATTGTCAGTCAGCCAGGTTTCAGTGAGACATAGTATGTCTAATTGGAGGTCGTGGAAGAGATCAATAGTAGTTTCTACTTTGTTTCTTATAGATTGTACGTTTAATGTAGCAGCTTTTAATAGGGATTTATGGGATGAAGTCTTTAAGAGTTTATAGGTGGAATATTTTGTAGAGTTGGATGAGTGTATTGGAAGGGAGTGTGTTGATATGTTATTGTGATCTAGTTCTAGGATAAGTGGGATCTTGTTGTGCATAAATGGTGGAATTGATTGTGTGGTATCTATTGAGGTGTTAGGAATTGAAATTGTTCTGAGATAATTAGGTCGAGTGGTTGAAGGTCATTGTGCAGATTGATGTGATGATTGAGAATATTGATTGTTGAATTCAGTGATTTAATATGTAATTTATTGTAGGATGTAGACAATGTATTATATGTATCATTTGATATATAAATTGGGTTATTATTCCAGTCTATATTAGAGTTGGTAAAATGGCGAAGTTCAAATGAGTTATGTAGTTATTGAAGGTACATTTGACATTAGATGGGGCTAGGTTAGATTTTGTTGCATGGAAAAGAACTCTACCACGTGTTCGCTCAGTGATAGATCGTTCAGCACGAATGTATATTGATATATATGATTGTATATTGAGTTACTGCGGATGAATGCAATTTTGGAGTAGAAGTAGGAACACTGACTTGGTGTATTAAAGAACATAATAACAGTTGAACCAACAAAATTATATGACGAGAGAGCGTATGTAGGTGTATTAGTGTAGGTGAGTAATTCTAGAAGAAATTCATGAGATTTTTCGGATGGTCGAATATGTTCAATAACTACAGAATAGGGAGACTGGTGGTTAGATGAGTAATAGCTGGTAGTGAAATGGTTGAGTACTTGTAGTTTGGTTTATTGTTTTTTAATTGTGATGATATATTGAGTAGGGATATGTCCTGTTGGTCAATACGGGTAGATATATCTTTAATAAGGAAGGGAATATTATTTAGTAAGTCAGTCATTGTAGTAGATAGTGGGGGGATTGTAGGTGATGGAATGAGGGAATGATTTTGGAGGCAAGTTTGACATGCGAATATAAATGAAGAAGATAGTAGTAGTAGTAGTAGTAGTAGTAGTATTAGTAGTAGTAGTAGTAGTAGTAGTAGTAATAATAATATTAGTATTAGTAGTAGTAGTAGTAGTAGTAGTAGTAGTAGTATTAGTATATTATAATGTCATCTCACTACTAAATACTCCTTATTTTACTGAAAATGTCTCCATAAATAGTCCTCCATTAGTAACTATCTGTTGAGACTCATCGCCGTAGAACATACAAAGATCCGTCAAATACATCCACTCCCTCATACTCATCGATATAACTTCGTATATCTATTCAATCGCTTCGTTCTGACTCATGTGTTTCGCTTATTTGCATACTTACATCATCACTAAATCTACAAAAGCATATTCTCTTATATTGTACCTATTGTACTTGTATTATTCATGATACTATTATATTTATAGTAGGACTAAGCAAATCGAGAGCTATGTCAAGATCCATGAAGAGGACAACATCCAGATGTATCGCGAAAAGAACTATTACAAAAAGGATAAGCAAGAACAGGAAAGTAACCAAACGTTCACATTCTCGAGGTTAAATATATTTAGATATATATTTAGATATTTATATATATATATATATATATATTTATATATTATATATACATATATATATATATATATATATATATATATATATATATATATATATATATATATATATATATATATATATATATATATATATATATATATATATATATATATATATATTTATATAAATATATATGTATATATAATAATATTATAATATATATTATAATACTCATGATACTATTTTACTTATAGTAGGACAAATCAAAATTAGATCTATGATTAGACACATGAGAAGAAATAATTCTAGATGTATTGAGAAACGAACTATAGGAAAAAAGATATATATATATATATATATATATATATATATTTATATATATATATATATATATATATATATATATATTTTATATAGGTAACAAATCCTCAAAAAGATGAATAGAGATAAACCAAGGGCACTCGTACATCTTAGGCTAATGTTGCCATAGTAAGGAATCTTCAACAGAGATAATTGCCTTAACAATTGACCTGAGATGTACGGAGTTATGTGTATTTATAACAATATATATGCAAAAAAAATCTTTCTTTTATTCTTATTAATATATATCTACTACTACTACTACTACTACTACTACTACTACTACTACTACTACTACTACTACTACTACTACTACTACTACTACTATTACTACTACTAATACTACGACTACTACTACTACTACTACTACTACTACTACTACTACTACTACTACTACTACTACTACTACTACTACTACTACTACTACTACTACTACTACTACTACTACTACTACTACTACTACTACTACTACTACTACTACTACTACTACTACTACTACTACTACTACTACTACTACTACTACTACTACTACTACTACTACTACTACTACTACTACTACTACTACTACTACTACTACTACTACTACTACTACTACTACTACTACTACTACTACTACTACTACTACTACTACTACTACTACTACTACTACTACTACTACTACTACTACTACTACTACTACTACTACTACTACTACTACTACTACTACTACTACTACTACTACTACTACTACTACTACTACTACTACTACTACTACTACTACTACTACTACTACTACTACTACTACTACTACTACTACTACTACTACTACTACTACTACTACTACTACTACTACTACTACTACTACTACTACTACTACTACTACTACTACTACTACTACTACTACTACTACTACTACTACTACTACTACTACTACTACTACTACTACTACTACTACTACTACTACTACTACTACTACTACTACTACTACTACTACTACTACTACTACTACTACTACTACTACTACTACTACTACTACTACTACTACTACTACTACTACTACTACTACTACTACTACTACTACTACTACTACTACTACTACTACTACTACTACTACTACTACTACTACTACTACTACTACTACTACTACTACTACTACTACTACTACTACTACTAGTACTACTGCTACTGCTACTGCTACTGCTACTGCTACTGCTACTGCTACTGCTACTGCTACTGCTACTGCTACTGCTACTGCTATCAATCAATCAATCAATCAAACGATTTATTTATACACTCAAATTAGTATGTGTAGATACTCTGACAAGTGTTGAACGAAAAAATATAGGAAAAACAAAAATAATAATCGAAACCTTAAAACACGAAGCTAAATAAATTATATATTATGTACATGTATACATATATAATTAAAATAAAATAAAATAAAGTATAAAATAATAAATATATAACAATTGAACGTATTTACTAAATCAATATAATTAAACAAGGGGATACTATCAGTGGCATAATATATATGTTTTCAGTTTAAATTTGAAAGTATTATGGAATGATATTTTACGCAAATAGAAGGGGAGTTTATTCCAAATGGTTGGAGCAGAACACATAAATGCTCTAGTCGATGTACATTCAAGATGATAACGTGGAATAGATAATAAATAGTTGTCCGATGTTGAACGAAGGTTACGAGATATTGTACGAGGTGAAATCATATTTATAATATAATAAGGGCGGCGATAGATTATAGATTTATGTATGATACACAAAGTTCTGTATAACGATCTCTGCTTCATATTGAAAAACCCAATATTTTGCATTAGTTGGGAAATACTGGTATGATCCGACCGTGGTAGACGGAATATGGTACGTACCGATGCACGAATCACTCTATTGATCGGCCGTAGTCTGCTTTCAGGTAAACCTTGAAGTGCTGAACAGCAGTAATCGATTTGCGAAAGAGCAAGCGAACTCATAAGAGTACGACATAGATCTTGATTTATAAATTTTCTAATATGACTTATAAAGTAAAGTTGTTGATTAGCTTTCTTAGAAATATTAGTTATGTGTGATTTAAAAGTTAAATCACGATCCAGAGTGACACCGAGATAGCGTATCTCATTACTGGGCTCAATTACAATACCATCGATAGTTATAACTGGAAACTGGTCGTAGCTGCTCGGTAAATTCAATAATTCAGATTTTGAGGCGTTAAGAAGAAGCATATTTTCCAGCAGCCATTTTCTGACACTGGTGGCGCACGTGGAGAGATCTGATCTGTTGGAAGTAGAATAACGAGAGAGGTGTGTATAGATGAGTATATCATCAGCATATAAATGATAATGAAGTGAAGGGTATGATTTTATGATATTGGTCAGAGGAGCAATATAAATCAGGAAAAGTATTGGACCCAATACTGATCCCTGAGGTACACCAGTATTAATTTTTTTAATACGAGAGATGGATGTGCCTGTTTTGACAGCAAAAGTTCGATTAGTGAAAAATGAAATAAGCCAGTCTAATGCCATTCCATTAATACCAATTTCAAGTAATCGGTTGATTAATATGTTATGGTTTAATGTATCAAAGGCTGCAGATAAATCTAGAAGTAGTAATTGTGTAGGGGAGTGAGCATCTAGAGATACAAGAATGTTATTGATGAGATGATTTAACAGGGTTTCAGTACTGTGACATGGTCTGTACGCACTCTGATATGAATCGATAAGATTGTTATCATCAAGATAATTAATAAGTTGTTTAAAAACAACTTTTTCAATTATTTTTGAAATTGTTGAGAGTTGAGATATAGGACGGTAGTTACAAAGGGAATTTTTATCGAGATTTGATTTTTTTAGAATGGGAATAACTAATGCATGCTTTAGTATAGAGGGGACATGTGCTTTCATAAAGGAAGTATAAATTATCTCGTAAAAATATTTGGCTAGGAGAGGTGACACTTTTTTCATTAAGGAAAGAGGGATAGGGTCAAGTGGTGATGAAGATTTAGAAAGGAGTATAAGGTGTTCTATGTCTTGAGTGGTAGGATATATAAATGAAGAAAGCGTTGTAATGGTAGATGGGGTATAAGTGGAGCATATGGTGTGAGTAATTTGTTGATTAAGTTGATTTAGTATAGTTTGATGGATGACATGTATCTTGTTAATACAAAACGAAGAGAATAATTCAGATAAATGTTGCGGTGGGGGATTAGGAAGATTAATTTTTTTAGATTTGCGCATAAGGTCATTAGTAAATTTATAAAGAAGCTTGGTAGAGTTTCCACAATTATATATTTTCCTTTGATAGTAGGATACCTTTGCAGTAATAATCGATTTTTTAAAATTTGTCCGCGCTTGCTTAAATAATAATAAGCTATTCTCAGATGGATTTTTAGAAAAATAACGTTCTGCTTTTCTCATTACTTTTTTAAAAGAAAGTGTTGTCTGGTTAAACCACTTATTATCATAATTGTTATCTTTATAACGCTTAATTTTAAGTGGTGCATGCTGGTTAAGTAGATTAGTGAGATGAGACTGTAATATTTCAATAGTGATGTCAGTAAAGGTATGTTGAGTAATATTCATTAGGTCACGAGAAAAATCGAGAGAGTTAATCTGTGATAAATTACGGTGGTTTATAACTTTTAAGGGATAAGCTTGTAGTTTAGAGTAATGCATAGTGAGAGGAACCGCATAATGGTCAGATATGACATGATTAATAGGTCCTAGTGTAAATGTAGTAGTGTTTTCAGTACTGATGAATATTAAATCAAGGGTATTACCGGAGGTATGCGTTCTTGAACTAACAATTTGTTGAAATGAATGTGAAGACATAAGTGATATGAGATCACGTGATGATTTAGAGTTCAAGTTAATATGGCAATTAAAATCCCCAAGTATAATGGTAGATGTTTTATTAGTGAGAGAGGATATAAGGTCATTAAGATCATCGAGAAAGAGTTGATGTGTTGTTGAAGGGGGTCTATATATCAGTATAATTTGAAGGGTAACTTTATCAGGGGTTAGTAATGAGATTATGATGGTATCAGAATTATGTAGATCAGCTGAAGAAAATGAAATTAGCTTCATTGTATTCTTGTAAAGAATACCAACACCACCTCCGAGGCGATTATCACGGGGAATATGCGAGATTGAGAAGTTATTAGGTATAAGGGTGGATATAGGGGATTCCTTTTTTAGCCAAGTTTCAGTAATTGCAATTATGTCAGTGTTAAATTCATGTATGTAGTCGTTAAGTAATGGAGCATTGCAGTTTAGTGATCTAATATTAATGAGAGATAAATTCAGATTAGATTGTCATGTTTTAGATAGTTCAGGGAGAGCTTTGAGAGCTTTGATATACGCTTCATAACTTGATTCCCAAGAATTATAGTCTGTCGTTGAAATCTCAATAGGATCATCTTTCCAGTTGATAGATGTTGTATCCTTATAAAGATTTCTAAGTTCATATTTAGAATTTTTATTATTAAAAACAGATTTAGCATTTTCAATTAAGTTTGCTTTGGTGGCATGATACAATACACGTCCACGTCTTACTGATTTTATATTTAAATATGTTCTTATAAACAAAG